>SNVD02003476.1:0-102695 GCA_013180625.2 Boswellia sacra
ACTACCCCATGTCATACACACACGTGGAGACGAGTGTGGAGGTTTTTTCAACCTTCGCCGAAAGTATATCTCTACTTTTCATGCTTCACGTGGAAGATAAGTGTGACGGTTTTGTCAAACCCCACCGAAATTGTATTTCCATTTTTCATGCTTCACGTGGGAGACAAGTGTGTAGGTTTTGTCAAACCTCGCCGAAAGCATATCTCATTTTTTCAAATCTTGGGGCGATAAATCTGCATCGAGCAACCCCCACCGAAAGTATGTCCCATGTGTCAAAATTTGAGAGTTTTATGGGTGTATATATACATTCTGCATATTTTCATATGTCATTCCAGAACCTGTCTTGCAATTGAAAAGCATAATATCTAACGTGTCTTACACAAGATTAGAGCACTTGTAGAAATGGAGAAAACACCAACTCGGCGATTCCGCAATATATGCGTATTTTGCGGATCGCAATTTGGTAAAGATGGAGAGTTTACCACAGCAGCTCTTGATCTTGGTAGGACATTAGCTGCGAGGGGTATTAATTTGATTTATGGAGGGGGTAGTCTTGGGTTAATGGGGTGTGTGTCGACAGCTGCATCCCTAGGAGGGAGCAAAGTTCTCGGCATTATCCCTAAACCATTAGCTGTACGAGATATCGTAGGCAACACAATCGGGGAAGAGTTACAGGTCTCTAGCATGCATGAGCGTATTGCACATATGGTCATTAAATCTGATGCATTTATAGCTTTGCCGGGTGGTTATGGTACATTAGAGGAGATATTTCAAATCACCTCTTGGGCACAGCTAAACATCCATCGGAAACCCATTGGTTTGTTAAATGTTAATAATTTTTTTGATGGTTTGTTGTCCTTTCTTGATCAAGCTGTAGAAAAAAATTTCATCTCACCGTCAGCAAGGCAAATGCTGGTTACAGCTTCAACTGCAGGAGAGTTAATTGACAAACTACAAGAATTCGTCTATTCACCTGATCCAACAATGGCTCGGATAAATTGGTTTGGAGAAGGCAACAAAAGGCGTCAACTGGATTTAACACTCCGTCTGTAATCTCTATTTGCTGGTTTGCTTCGTTTTTGTTTGCTTTTTTTATTGTGTTTATTTGAAGTTTTTCATGTTATTTATTTTGAGATTTTTCAGGTTGTTTCTTTCCTCCAAGGTAATATTTTCTAATCTTGGTTTTTAGAGTGGTGGCTTAAAAAGTTTAAGTCCTCTTGAAACGCATTATGGATCTCTTTAATCTATAATGGCTGAATAAGGAGGCTAACTTCTAAACTTTTTAGACCCATTCTAACTGACTTGTTTGTGTTTGTTGATTTTTTGGACTTTATTATTTTCTGAGTAAGTTTAGTTTTATGTAATTTCGAGTTGTTGTGTGTTTTTGTCTTTATCAGTTTCGATTCGAAAAAAAAAACATTGTGGAAAAACCTTAGAATGGCAGAATATGGGGTTTTCTTAACTCTTGAAACGCATTCTCTCTCAATAAATCTGTAGTTTGTTTATTTCATGTTGTTTGAAGTGTCTTGTTTCTTGTTTTGTTCTTTCATAATAAAGGTATATAGGCTGGAAACATTAAGTCTGCGGGCTACTGGTCCTAAGGATTGTTGAAATATACAATCTTGACTCAGGTGTAACAACGCCACGTACCTCTTTTCTTGCATTTTGTGGGTCGATGATAAGATAATGAATGAATTAAGAATAACTCTTGGAAAATGATAAATGATGCATGGATCTGTGTGCTTGAAATGTTTATTGGTTTTCGCTTTGCTTTTGTTCCTTGCGCAACATTGAGCACTGAGCTATTATCACTGAGTTATTTGTTCACTTAGAGAAAGTTTATGTAATTTAAATGTTTCTTCAGATTTCAATGAATTCTAGAACTTGTTTGATGGTCACTCGAGGCGAAATCCTAGACTGTTCAACATTGGGGAAATGATTTAGGCCATCTTTGGACCGTTTGAGCCTTAATAGCCAACCTTGACTGAAATTGATCCCTAGTTACCCCTTTGAGCCTGTGTAAGCCTTTTTCTTTGTTAACTCACTAAAAGATTTCCTAACCTCAAATGAATTTGTTCCAAACAGTTTATCCATTACCTATGAGCATGTAAATCATTCGCAATTACATTTTGAGCTATGTTCTGGTTTTGGGAAGTTAGAGGAGGTTGGATTATGCCATTAGCAATGCAAGTGAGTTTTATTATGTTTGTTAAAAAAAAAAAGAGAAAAAAAATCTGTACTTATCTTCAACGTACTTAAACATTGAGGACAATGTATTGTTTAAGTGTGGGGGAGTGGAATTGCAGTTAAAAAAAAAAAGAAAAGAAAAAGACAAGAAAAAGAGTTCTATACCCTTGGGTGTTCTTAAAAAGAATTAAACAACAAAGTGTGGGGGTGTAGTTTGTTTTGTTCTATACCCTTGGGTGTTCTTAAAAAGAATGAAACAACAAAGTGTGGGGGTGTAGTTTGTTTTGTTTTCTACAAAAAGAAGAAGAGAAAAAAAAAGAAGATTGAGTGTTCTAAATAAGTTTGGGGGAGTAACCTGGTGAATTAAAATAAAGTTGGGGTATAGGGGTGAGCTCTACATAATCTTGAATGATTTATGTGTTTGTGGGTGATTTGAGCCAAATTATTATCCTTTATCATACCTTCACCCAAGCCAAACGTTACAAGCTTAATAAAGTCCTACTTGATCCTTGGTGTTGTGCATGTCTACATTCGTGGAGAGTGACTTGAAAAGCAGGCCTATGGAGTTCATTTATACACACATCTTCACTATTAAATATGATTCATTTTTAAGCATAAACTCATCCGGGTTACAAGTGATTAGGTGAGAATGGCTCTACCCACACACACTTGAGGAATTGAAGTGAAGCGAAACTAATCTTTGAGATAAAATTCTTGATCAAGTGCATTATTTTGAAGTTTTCCTTGGGTTATAATTAAGTACAATCTTTGAGGCCTATTTGCAAGTTGAAGCATTTGTGTGTGTTTTAATTTTTCTTTGATTCTGTTTCGGTTTAGTTTTGTTCGTATCATTTTAGTTGCTCGAGGACTAGCAAAGTCTAAGTGTGGGGGAATTTGATAGGTGTCTATTTATGTATTACTTTTATATCAATTCGTCCATGTTTCTTTGCTATATTCCTTGGTATTTTTATGTTTTTGTGTGGTTTTGATGTTTGTAGGAGATTTGGAGCAACTTGCACAAAAATGGAGTAAAACCCTTCATTTTCACCTCTGCTAGTCAGTGATCTTCTCGGATTTAATTGTATTGATATACAATGAACCCGACGACATATTATATACCGTTGGAAAGCTCTCGAAGTCTATTTTCTGGAGAAATTTACGGTTTATAAATCCATTCAGTGTACCAAAAGTTGTAATCAAAATAGTGTGAGATGTATAGAAATATAATTCCACAAGCCACTGTAGCATGTATAATACGGGACACTGTAGCACGTTACTGTAGCAGAGTATTTAAACACATTTTAGGGTTTTATTTTCAGAACTGGAAGAGGGGAGAACGTGGAGGAGGCTAAGCTCTGGAATTCTTTCATCTCTTGGAGTTCTTGAAGGAGAAAGGAAGCTTGGAAAGAGGAAGAACTACAATCCAAAGAGAATTACATCAAATTTGCTAAGTTTTTCCCTTCCCTTTCATTTTCTGGAATGTCTCCATGTTGTATTGTATTTACCACGTTCTTAAACATGTGTAACTGAATCTGAATTGGTTGAGGGTGATTTCAAAGCCCCTGATATGGTTTTTGTAAGTTGATTGTGCAAGAAGTTGTTATCCAATTCTCTAATTGAAGTTGCTTGTATTTTCCATATCTAATGCTTATGATTGCTTGCTGATTGTATTTCGAATGGCCAACTGAATATAATCTGGTTGTTGTCTATTGCTAGACTAGAAATCTTGATCCGTAATTGTCTTGAATTTCTAATCCTTAGTAGCAAAATTGTGATCAGAGATTGCAATTGGAGAATACAACCTAAGTTAAATAATCCGAGCTTGTGTGTTTATTGCTTAGATCAACCTATCTTTCTTATCGTAATGCATCCATTGAATTAAATTTAGAGAGCTTGTTCTAGGTTGTTTAATGGATAGAGATTAAATAAAGAGCTTGTTTTATTTAACAACAAAGTAAGGAAAGATTGGGATAACAGAGCTTGTTGTTATCTACGGTTGATAACTTCAATGCTGTAATTAGATGACAATTCTACAATTAATTCGCAAATCCATATCTTGTGGTAGAGAAGGATCCCTTAACCAGATTTCTATCATTGATTAATTCCCATTTCAATTTAGTTTGCATTGTGTTATTCATTAATTACCGTAGTATTCAGTTTTTCATCTAGTTAATCAACCAACAAAAATCCCCCCTGTTTAGTTTATTGTTGCTGGAAATAACAAATTAAATTAGAATCAATCCTCGTGGGAACGATATCTTACTTATCACTTTATTACTTGTGCGACTAGTATACTTGCTAGTTTCGAACGCATCAGTTGATAATTTCAATGTCGTAATTTGGTGGTAATTCTATGGTTAATTCGCAAATTCATATCTTGTGGCAGAGAATGATCCCTTAGCCAAGTTTCTCTCATTTATTATTTCTCACTCCATTTAACTTTGTGTTGTGTCATTGTTCATTTGCATTCATATTTCATTTAGTTAATCAATCAACAAAACCCCCCATTTATTCTATTGTTGCTGTCGAATAACAAATTTAATTAGAATAATCCTCGTAGGAACGATATCTTTCTCATCACTTTATTATTTGTGTGATTAGTATACTTGCTAGTTTTGAATGCATCATGTATGTAATGAGTTAGAAGGGCTTTTCTCGAGAAATTGTTTCTCGCAAAAGGTAACATTTTGTGAGGAATCTTAATTTAGTCGTAAAATGTCAAGTACCGTCATGTGTGTAACAAGTTAGGTGGTCTTTTTGCGAGAAATTTTTTCTCTCGAAATGTTACTTTTTTGCAAGAAAAAGTTCTTGCAAAAAGTCACATTTTGCGAGGAATCTTAATTTCGTGGCAAAAGTTCATATTTTGCGAGGAATCATATTTTTTTGGCAAAATGTCAATTACTGCCACGAGTGTGTAATAGGTTAGAAGGGCTTTTCGTGATAAATTTTTTCTCACAAAATCCCATCTTTGTGTTATACTTTTTGTGAAGAAAATTTCGTCGCAATAGGTTTTATCTCGTCACAAAAAATTCTTCTCTAATTAGTCCCTCAAGCTTTTAGCGATGAAATAAATATTCATTGCTAAAGGTATTATTTTGCGACAAAAAATTCCTAGTAAAATATCATTTTTCTCAAATGCTTGCTTTTGCGACGAAATAAAGATTTTGTCGCACAATGCCACTTTTTTGCAACGAATTTGATTCCGTCGTGAAAAGCTTTGTCGCAAAAAACTGCTTTTCTTGTAGTGTATTCTACAATTTGGGTCACTATAGGAGTTCCACACCTCTTCAATGATTTTTAAGTGTGAATATAGATTCCCCATATCAAGGTCATGAAAGGCGGGTAAAAGTTGGACGAAAATCAGTTTGAAATTGAAATGGATTGCATCGGGAAGAGAAACTGCACAAGATGGTTCACTAGTTCTTACCGAATTCGTGAAATCTCTAGGGGTTCTAGGTGGGTTTTGGTCATTTTGTTGGGAACGGTTGTCCCCTTCATCTGTGAACCTTTCCACTTGATTGTCGATCATGTTTTATAGGAATAAGATGCTTTCCTAACAAGTCTACCACTAGATATGCGTAACCAAATTTTCACGTAAATTTGAAAGAGAAAAGAAAAGAAAAGACGAACATAAAACAAAGAAAAAATTAAGGTCTAAAATGAGAAAAAGAACACTTACAATTTTGCATGCCAAATTTTGCCTTCCTTAGCAATAGTGCCAAAAACTTGACACATCCAAAAATGATTATCTTCCAAGTATAGGAGTGTCGAAGTAATAAACCCAGTAAGACCCTAGAATAAGATAATGTAAATAAATAAAAAGATAATGTTAACAAACATTAGTAAAGATGGTAGGCGGTACTACTGACCATTCAAATGTAAAACAAAAATAAAAGGTGGTAAGACTATCCATGAAAATAAGTGGTAAAACCTACCATAGTTCATAAGCAATAAACGAGAATAATTAAAATACACAAGTAAGAAGAATTAAACAATAATAACGAAAGCTAAGGTTAGGGGATCCACCCTTCATATTCAAATAAGAATAAGTGACCAAATTATAACTCAATTGGAATCCATGCATTAAGCAGGTTTCAATTGGAAGATATGTCATCTAGCCCATTTCAGTAATATGAATTATATTTGTTTCATTACCAGTATTTATACCACTTCTTGTACATGGGTTCAAGTATCTAATGTGCCAATCATCATATGTCTACAACAAATCAAGATTCCTTACTAGACTTGTGTCAGTAAGGAAGAACTATACGACATCTTGAAAGGATCCAAGCATTTATGTGCCAAGAATTGTCTACAATAGATCAAGACCTTCATTTTACAAGTGGTGTCAAGATTGATTAAGAAAATAAATATAAATCATATAAAATAAATAATAAAAGATTATGATTATTAAGCACATATCAAAAGGGTTAGAAAATCCTTATTCTTATATCAAGGGTTTCGCCCTTTCACCTTAGCGAGAGAGAATTTAGCAAGACATTATGAAAGAAAGAAAACAAATTGAAAAAAGAAAATGATTTATTAATAACGTTAAGAGAATACAAGAAAAAACACAATAATAAGAGATCCTAGCCAATACTAAGATGTCCTGATGGGTCGCAATGCACCTCTATTTATAGATACATTTAGTTGCAAACTTGACAAATTACAAAGGGACAATTGTAAAATATCTTATTGATAATTTGGATCATCTTGTGCATCGACTTTCACCACCGATTTAGGCACAAAATTATTTAGAATTTTGATCATATGTCTCCATGAAAGCTGTAGATCTTTCTCTCAGCTTTCTATAACATCTCGATTTATATGACTTTGATACGTATATCAAGAGATATGGTCAAAATATGGAGGCATAGTTAGACTAGGCCAAAATTGCAGATGGGTTCACTTCAAGCTATTTTTGGCCTACTAAGAGGCCAAATTTCATGATGCTTTTGAAATATATCTTGTAGATAATTTAATTAGCTTCCCAACAAATCAAAATTTTCAGCATTTTGATCTATAAATAGAAAGTTATGCCCATTTAACTAAACCTGCAACAAAAACCAAAATGAAGATGAAGTTAATTCAAAAAATGCAAAGACTACAAATATACTTAAGTTGAAGAATTTAATGTCATTATTAATGCAATATGATGAATTAAGCTCTTATTAAGCATATATATTTAAGTGTTCACCAATTTCGTTCTAAATAGGTTTCATGCTCAAGCTTCTATTCTTGATTCCTTTCAATCCATTGGGGAAAATCTCTTGATCATGTTCGAACATTCTTCATTTTTAACTTCTCTCATGTTCGACATTCTTTATTGGAGAGTTCCGAATTCTTGGACTTGTTAGAGATCTTTCCGTTTGTTTTTGCAAGTTCCTGCCAAGCTAAAAAAAAAAAATTCTTATAAAAATTAATTTAAATTTTTACCTTGTTTGGTGAGTTCCTCAATGAACTGCCTTCCGATATCTGGAGAAATTATTTCATGTGATTCTCGTCGAAGATTCCATCAACTAAGGTTGCTCTTCTTTCCCTGTAAGTTGTTACACTGGTCACTGTCGAGTACTTATCATCGATTATGTTAGAAGTGTATTAAGGTTAATGAAGAATTCCCCTCTTTTTCTCTTCTTTTTTTCCTCTCTCTCTTCTTTTTTTTCTCTCTTCTTTTCTCCTTTTCTTTCTCTTTTTACCTTTCTTTCTCTTCTCTTCTCTCTTTTTTTTTCTCTTTTACCTTTTATTTTTCTCTCTTTTCTCTTTTCTTTGTTTCCTTTTTTCCTCCTTTTCTCTGTTTCCTGCTTGGCCCATTATTTGGGGGATGGTCGACCAGCTGTCTGATACCCCCCGACTATCCAACTTTTGCTCGATGGTTGGTCATCAGTTGCCCAGCTGTTTGACTGCTGGCTAGTGGTTGGGGGCTTCTATAAAGCCCTTCCTTCCATTCTTGTCTTCATTCGCGCATAACTTCTTCGTTTTTCATCCGATTCGCTTCAGATTTTTTCCTATGTGTTCGTCTTAACTTATTCCTTTTAATGGCAGGCCATCTAGTCCACCTTGGATAGTCCAATATGGCCTGCAAATTGACATTGAGGGGCCTTTCAAAAGATCAAGAGGTGCTGATTGTCTATGATATGGCTTCTCGTATAATTAACATGGTACTTGGTCTCTTCATGTTCTGCCTTTTCTGTTTTCTTCGAATGTATTTGGGCTTGTATTTATGTAAAAACTTCAATTTCTTGCTTTAGAACTATCATTAGAATAGGATGTGTGGGGCCTGGAGCCCATAGTTGGTTCTTAGAGATAGAGAATGATGCAGTGAGGAGAAGGATAATTGATACCGGTTTCTATGAGTTCATCACTTGTCTTTTGAGTGCTCAGCGGTACATTGATCGTTCGGCATTAGCCACTTTGTGCGGGAGATGGATGGATACGACCCACGTCTTCCATCTTCCATTCGGTGAGATGACTATTATGCCTTTGGATATTATGACCTTGACCGGTCTTCTGTACGATGGCAATCCGATTCCTATTAATGCTTGCATTGCGGACTCAGTGGATCAACATAGATTGATCTAAGATCTTCTTGGATGTGAGGTGAAAGTCATGAACAATGTTTCCATTCGATATGCTCCCTTGTAGGAATATTGGAAATGGAGGTCCAATATGACTCCTGTTGAGGTCGATCAGTGTGCTCATAGCATCATGGTTTATTTGCCAGGTACGATGCTCTTCTCTGATGCACCAAACACCACAGCTTTGACTCTACTTCCTACCCTCTAGGATCTTGATCGAGTGAATTATTTTGACTGGAGTCGCGCTACTGTCGGTCAACTGTATTTTGGCTCGTATTAGGCTTGTTGAGGGATTGTCAAGGTTCCTGGATTTGCTGCACTTATTGAGGTAATTCTTTTCTTTTTCACACATCCGTGTTTTATCTTCATGACTTCTATTTATGATTCTGTATCATCCATGGTAGATGCAGGCAAATAAGTTGGGAGTTATACCATCTCCTCTTCTTGCTAGTGAGGATTCTTTTTTCTATCGGATGGAAAGGTGGGTTACACGTCGTGCGAAGCTCGAGAGATCTCACGAGTTAGACTTCTTTCATGATTACATTCGCATGTTGACATAGGACAAGGTAACAAAGAATTTATAGTTCATATTTCATTTATGCCATATTAGTACCATGCCATATTCTTTCGTAGTTTCATTCTGAGTGGTGGGGTCCTAAGGAGCATTGGTCTGAAGCTATAAGAATTGTTGCCCCTTTTAAATTATACCGCATCCTCATTCCTTGTGTAAACAGCATGATGTGGTATTTGGGTGAATGAGTGTGGGATTGGTTTGAGGGCCTGACATGCCGTTTGGTTCCTCCTCTACCACCAATTATGATGATTGATTCGACCGACTTGGCTATGAAGTCGGAGGTATTGGTCTACACGACAGGGTTTCACTAAAGTACCATCGAGTTCCATTGATGATGACTTCTTACACCGATTGGGCTCGAGCCACCTGGTTGTATACTAGGTTTGGTCAATCTGCTACCAGTGCTCCTCATCCTTCAGTAGTGTCTAGTCTCTCGGGTAGTTCTTTCTTTCATCGTGGGAAGACATTGAGAGCCTCCTCTTCAAGTACAGACACTTCAGCTTCTTTTTCTACAGTAGCCTAACAACCACCTCCTCTAGCTTTTTCAGCTGCCCTAACTACTCCAATCGGTCATGTGATCAGTGATCTTCAAGCTTACCTTATTAATATCGTCTACACATGGGATGACAATGGGTCCATCCACAGCCATGTGATCACCGAGGATCCAAACATGCCCGTCCCTTTTGTTCCACAGGACACCACTTTGGTAAGTTTCCTAATTATTCATTTCTCAAATTCTCTTTCATTTATCAGTAATAGGAATGCAATGCAATATAGGTGCCACAATCTTCCATGGAGCGGGTTTTTCGCATGTAGGCTACTTCGCATAGGTATGTCTTACAGATGTATCACCAATATCAGGTAAGGTGTCTTTCTCTAATCCATGCATGTATGATTTCTATCTCAATAGTTCTTCTAACTATATGACTTTTTCTTTGGTCAGACGAATTGTCAAGAAGTCATTTCTCTACAGCGTAAGGTGGAGCATCTTTAAGCTCAGGTCACCGCTTTCTCCTTCGATATTGATAATGATTGTGATGAGTGAAGATTGTCACCACTGGCTTTTATCAGGATTTTTTGTGCATTTTTCTTCCATGTATGAACTTACATGATGTATAATCAGATAAATTTCAAAGATTTAGTGAAACTTCTTCATTTCTGATTGCATACGTTTTGGGTATTGTACTAAATTTATATCCAAATTCATTTGTTTTTATATCATTAGTTGTTCAATTCTGAACAACACTACAGAATTTGGAAGCCATACGCTCAAAAATTGCTCGTCTGTATGTGTTTCGGAAGTTAAAGGATTGCATAAATGGGCTGATTGGCCTTAACAGTTGCTGGCCAGCCATCAAACTGTCAAGTGGATTGCAATAATCGATCGACAATCAGATGGTCGGCCTGTGATTCTCTGTCAATCTATCTCGATTTGTGCACTATTTAAGTGATGTTCCTTCCAGCTACTTCTGTGCCCATTTTCTCTTATTTCTCGAGGTTTCTTTCTTTACATAAACACCTCTTCGTGTCATTTAACATGTCTGAATCTTCTCTCTAGATCTTCCAACCCCTTCTAAGGCCTTTGAGGGATGAGGACTGGATATGACTCAAGCTTGTCGATCTCTATCATGTGGAGTTCCTTCGTCACATTAAGCTCGACATCCCTTTTCTAGAGGACTGTGTAACCTTTTGGGATTCTTATGATCATATCTTCTGCATAAACGAGCAGGAGCATTGCCCTCTATATGAGGAATTCTTTGCCATACGCAGTCATCATTCATCCAATTCTGAGAGCCTCATTCTACCCATTATCCAGACACTATCAACATCTGACCTTGCCCACTTCTTCGATTTCCTAATTTTGACCATGGGCATCCACACCAAGGGTGGTGAAGTGACATTATCCTCCCTTATGCCTTTGCTCAGGATGATGGACAGGACTTCATCTGACTTGCTTTGCCTTCTTCTGTTTTGCCTTCTTGCACATTTTCTCTTGGTCTCACTGGATGCTCTCGGAGATCCACATCTTATAACCATCATTTTTTAGATGGGTCCCGATTTCAAGGTATTGATTTTGGCTGAGACATTAATTGGACTGGATCGTGTCAGGATGGATCAGAGTCAGAGATTCAATGCTGGTCTTCTATTTCTTTAGGTTTTTCTTGTCCCTTTTCTTTTTAATGCTATAACTTTTGCCTAAACCGCCTTTTTCTAGGTTTTCGGCTTAGCGAGCTTCTCCTAACTTTTGCCTGAGCCGCCCCTTTGGGTTTTCAACTCGGTGGGTTCTTCTTTTTTCTCGTGCCCTAATTTTTGCCTAAACTGCCCTTTTTGAGTTTTCAGCTTAGCGAGCTTACCTTAATTTTTGCCTAGGCCGCCCTTTTCGGGTTTTCAACTTAGTAGGCTTCTTTTCTTATTTTTCTTATTTTTCTTTTCTTCTTTTTCTCAAATTTGGTTACAAGAGAAATTATCTGTTATTACACCGCCTGAATGAGACATTTCCTGTTATAGCCCTTGGCTTCACACAAGGAGGACACTCGAGAGACGCTATTCTTGTATTGACTAGCTCTAAGTCATTCTTGATACTCAAATTTGCTAGCACTGTCCATGGTGGAGGCTAGAGTATGTGACCGTAGGGGCATCTATTGCATGCATGCCTCCATCGGGTTTCACCAACAGTTCATTCTATGATCCAGCCAGGCTGCGCCAATAGTATGGTCAGAAGAAAAGGATTGTGGATTTACTGACTACTTTCGGTCCTGGGAGACTATCTACTCTTTTTTTTTTGGAAAAGTTACTTAGTAATATAAATCAAAAAAAGTTATAATGTACAAAAATCCGAGGGGCATACCCCAAGAATTACAAAAGGACGTAAAGTCCAAACATACAATCCAACAAAAAGATAAAAAATGAAGGCCACAAGCAGCCTAAAACAAAGTAAAAAAGCCACAAACAGCCTTAACAACATAGAAGAGAAATGATCACAAACGGTCTAAAACTTAAAAATACAAGAGCTTTAACCCTTCTTGTTTTTCTTCTTCTTACCCTTCTTTACGGGGGTAGCTGGGGTGTCCGAATGAGTATGGTCAATACTATCATATTGATCATCCTCACTAAGCCCATTAAAAGGCTCAAAACGAGTGGGAGAAGACTCAGGAGGTATCCGCCCTGAGGAAATAGATGCCTCACGATTTGTAGAACACTTGATAGTGCCCAAAAGTCTACCCTCGTCAGTCGCAAAAGGAGATGGAGAATCAGAATCTGAAACTGACTCTGCACTCGGAACTATAGTAGCCTTCGGAGGCTCAACTTGCACTGCAGAAATTTCTGGAATAGTAACTATTTTGGTGCAATCAGTGACCTTGGTCACATCCTTTTCTTTTCTCAAATGGGCACTATCAGAGGTGCTAGCCTCATTCTTATCTGGACTTGAAGTCTTTACCGGTTCTGGACAACGATGACCAAACTGGCAACATTTGGGGCAATGTTTTGGAGTCCACTCATATTCAACTTGAATTTCAATGGGCTCTGGAGAGAGTTTGCACCTGAACTCAAAGTTCTTAAGTCGAGGGCGTCTTGCATCAATAAGAACACAAACCCTCGCATGCTCCAATCTAGATAGATCAGAAGTCACCTTATCACAAGATTGAGGTTCTCCAACCATGCTGGAGATAATGCTAAGGCCTTTGGCTGTCCACAAAGGAAACGGCAGGCCATACAAACGGATCCAAACTAGTAGTGTCCGGAATGCTGTAAGATTGAAATCCAGATGCGGATGCCATTGTTGCAGGTAAATGAATTTACCTCCAAACATCCAAGGACCGCGAGCAATGATTGCATGTACCTCATCCTCAGTTCTAAAACGGAAGATGAGAAATCCTTTATCCGTGGAACGGACGTCCTCAAGACCACTAGATTTCCATGCACGCATCGCCATCGAACGTGCAGCATGGAAGGGCATCACATATCCCGGAAAGAAGCCAACAAGACATCTACGCCATTCGGTTAAATTCTCGTCGACAATCTCATCTGGAATCTCAAGGATTGTACCCGGTTTCTTAGGAGTAACCGGACTCAATTTGCATCGGGTACTCGAATCAGTGATCTTGATTTTATTAGCCCAAGAGCCAGCAGTTGTCTTGGATGGATCCATCAAGTGAATTACAAATCAAATATAATGCAAACTCATAAAAAAGAGTTGGAAAAACAAAAGCAAACCAGGCACCGAAGCGGCTTGGCTTCCAAAGTCGTCGTCACCTCTTTAAAAATGATAATCCACAAGGAATCAGGAAATCGACCAAGAGGCAAAGTTGCATGAAATAACCTGAAGAAAAATCTGGGTGGGGCTTATGAACAGTATCTCCGGTAAATGAATAGTAACCACCGCAGTGAACAGAAAAATCTGAATTGAAGAAGCGGCGATTTGAGGGGTTTCTGGTTGGAATCAGATGACGGCTAAGAAGAAAAAGTTGGTCAGTGTTGTTCGATCTACTAGATGGTGGCAAAGGTGAGATACAACTCGCCGTTTTTCGGTGAGATGTGGCGGTGAATAGTAAACCCGAAACTTTGAGGCCTTGAACGGAGGTGTTGCAGCGCGAATCTGGTGGTGCTGATGAAGGGAAACTTGTAGAACGTCGCCTGATCTACAAGAATTTGATGGAGGTGAGATGCCACTCGCCGGTGACAGTGGTAGGCGGTGGTGAATAGTGAAAAATCTGAAACTTTGTGGCCTTGAACGGAGGTGTTGCGGCCCGAATCTGGTGGTACTGATGAAGGAAAACTTGTAGATCGAGTCAAGACCAACACGATGATGGCAAAGGTGGCGTCCCACTCGCCCGCCGTCGATGATGAATAGTGAAATCCGAAACCTTTTTTTTTGCAATTTTAACCGTTTTTTTGCCGGAAACTAAGGGCGACCCAGAAGAAAATTTGTCTCAGGATATCCCGATCTACAACATATGTAGATTTGAAAGGCTGATTCGCAAATTGGCCGGAGTGAACAGTAACTCCGGTGACCCTAATTGAGAGAAAAATTTTCTCTCCCCCTAAACGCTAAACCCTAAACCCTCCTGGGAGACTATCTGCTCGTTATCTAGAGCGTGTGATATATTCTTGGGCACATCGCACCATTGAGAGGAACCTATTTCATGATCCTGATTTTGAGATCAACGACCGATACAAGGATTGGATGACCTTTCAGGTTTCCATTCCTAATCTAGTTCTTTGAGCTAGACAATGTCATTAGCGATACGGCGAGCCTATTCATAGTCCATCGAAGAGGTAGTGATAAGTGTCTATTTATATATCATTTTCATATTAATTCGTCCATGTTTCTTTGCTATATTCCTTGGTATTTTTATGTTTTTGGGTGGTTTTGATGTTTGTAGGAGTTTTGGAGCAACTTGCACAAAAATGGAGTAAAACCCTTCATTTTCACCTCTGCTAGTCAACCATCTTCTCGGATTTAATTGTATTGATATACAATGAACCCGATGACATATCATATACCGTTGAAAAGCTCTCGAAGTCTACTTTTTGGAGAAATTTACGGTTTATGAATCCATTAAGTGTACCGAAAGTTGTAATCAAAACAGTGTGAGAAGTGTAGAAATGTAATTCCACACATCACTGTAGCATGTATAATACGGGACACTGTAGCACGTTACTGTAGCAGAGTATTTAAACACATTTTAGGGTTTTATTTTCATAACTTGAAGAGGGGAAAACGTGGGAGGAGGCTGCATTTCTGGATTTCTCTCATCCCTTGGAGTTCTTGAAGGAGAAAGAAGATTTTGAAAGAGGAGGAACTACAATTCCAAGAAGATTCATCTACAAAGAAGATTTTCAAAGAATTTGCTAAGTTCTTTCTTTCCTTTTCAATTCTGGAATTTCTCTGTATTGTATTTGTTATTCTGATTGAATATGTGTAACTAAATCTGAATTGGTTGAGGGTGATTTCAAAGCCCTTGATATGGATTTTGTGAGTTGATTGTGTAAGAAATTGTTATCCAATTCTCTAATTGAAGTTGCTTGTATTTTCCCATATCTAATGCTTATGATTGCTTACTGATTGTATTTGGAATGGCCAACTGAATATAATCTGTTGTTGTCTATTGCTAGATTAGAAATCTTGATCCGTAATTGTCATGAATTTCCAATCATTAGTAGCAAAATTGTGATCAGAGATTGCAATTGGAAAATACAACCTAGGTTAAATAATCTGAACTTGTGTGATTATTGCTTAGATCAACCTATCTTTCTCATCGTAATGCTTCCATTGAATTAAACTTAGAGAGCTTGTTCTAGGTTGTTTAATGGATAGAGATTAAATAAAGAGCTTGTTTTATTTAACAACAAAGTAAGGAAAGATTGGGATAACAGAGCTTGTTGTTATCTACGGTTGATAACTTCAATGCTGTAATTGGATTACAATTCTATGTTAATTCACAAATTCATATCTTGTGGCAGAGAATGAACTCTTAACCAAGTGTCTCTCATTGATTTTTCACTCCATTTAACTTTGCTTTGTGTTATTCTTCATTTGCTTTAGTATTAAGTTTAGTTAATCAATCAACAAAACCCCCCCTTTTTAGTTTATTATTGCTGAAAAATAACAAATTCAATTAGAATCAATCCTCGTGGGAACGATATCTACTTATCACTTTATTACTTGTGCGACTAGTATACTAGTTTCGAACGCATCAAGTTTTTGGCGCCGTTGCCGGGGATTGATTTTCTAATCGATTTGTTGTTTTGTTTTTATTGTTATTTCTTATTTTTGTTTGTTTTTCTTTTTTGATTATTTGTGTTTAGACGACATGGCAGTAAACTTCCATCAATTCAGTGGCGGATTTGAGCCACAACTACCATGGAGAGTAAATGAGGTAAGCACTCCGAACATTGAACAACAACTTTTTGAGTTAACTTCTCTTGTGGAAAACATGGCTGTAGGACATATGCAGAAATCTTATGCATGTGAGGTATATTCTACCATGGAGCATCCAATCGATATGTATCCAACTTTGCAAGGAGATATGGAACAAGCCAATGCCATGGATGGATTTCCAAGACAAAAAAGGCAATGGTATGATCCCTTCTCTAACACTTACAATGCTGGATGGGAAGATTACCCTAATTTCAGTTGCTGGAATCATCAACCAATCGTCCCAAATGCCATACCAAATCAACTACAAGGTTTTAATCAATCTAGAGTGCAGCAACCATTTCAAATGCAATCACCACGAATGCCACAACCAGCACCACAACCAGCTTCAGAAAACTCAGGTATGTCACTCCATGATATTGTTAATGCACTTGCCACTAACACAATGCAATTCCAGCAGGAAACTGGGGCAAGTATCCAAAACCTGGCAAATCAAATGGGACAATTGGCCACTAGCATGAGCAAATTCGAGGGCCAAGGCTCAGAAGAATTATCTTGTCAAACGGTGATCAATCCAAGAGAGAATTCTTGTGCGATAACTTTGCAAAATGGAGAGCAATTAGATGTCCTGCCAAAGAAATCACAAACTGATGAAGGAGATGACACCACTTCCACCATGAACAAAACACTGACTTCTCAGGTAAATCCTATAACTCCCATTCCTTCATATGTTTCTCCTCCACTTTTTCCTAGTAGATTTGCATAATCGAAGGAGGAACAAGAACAAGAAATCCTGGAAACTTCTCACAAAATTGAGGTAAATATACCATTTCTGGATGTTATCGAGCAAGTACCTCATTATACAAAATGTCTCAAGGAGTTATGCACTAGCAAAAGAAAGTTAAAAAGAAATGAGAAAGTAAGTGTGGGGGAAGATGTTTCAACTGTATTGCAAAGGAAAATTCCTCCAAAGTGCAAAGATCCAGGTACGTTCACCATGCCATGCACCATTGGTAAAACCAAGTTTGAAAGAGTTATGTTAGATTTAGAAGCATCTATTAACATCATGCCATATTCTATTTATGCTTCTTTAAATCTTGGACCTTTTGCGAAAATTGGTATTACCATCCAAATTGCTGATTGTTTTAATGCATATACCAAAAGAGTTGTGGAAGATGTGCTTGTGCAGGTGAATCAATTGGTTTTCCCAGCAGACTCTTATGTTCTTGAAATAGAGGATGAGACATGTCATAATCCATCACCGATCCTTATAGGGAGACCATTCTCGAAAACTGCTAGAACCAAGATTGATGTTCATGATGGCACTCTCACCATAGTGTTTGATGGCAAGGTGATCCGTTTCAATATTTTTGAGGCAATGAGGTACCCTAGTGACTTATATTCTGTTTTTGTAGTTGACATTGTTGATTCTTTGCCACAACAATATTTTGAGTTAACTTGCAAGAATGGATTGGATGTAGCTATTAGTGAGCACATAGGGACAGAAAATTCTAAGGAATCAAGAATTTTGATACAAGTGTCTAAAGAAGTGAAGGAAGCTCTGGCAAGCTTAGATGAGACTATAGCCATAACCATAAGCAGGTATGATGTTTCGTATATTGAACTGTCTTTATCTAATGAGAAACTTCTTCATTTTGTGATGAAGGCCAATACCGTGGAGCTTAAGTCACTTCCAGATCATTTGAATCATGGATTCTTGGGCGAGAATGGTACTTTGCCAATTATAATAGAAATGGGCCTTGCACCAATACAAGAAGTGAAACTCGTCCAAGTACTTAGAGATCACAAAACAGCTATTGGGTGGACAAGTGCTCACATCCAAGGCCCAGCCATATGCGTGCACCATTTCTTGTGGAAAGAAGGATCCAAGCCCACTAGTGAAGCACATCGAAGATTGGATCCTCCCATGATGGAACCAACGTCGGGCTGAGGACGTTAAACCAAGCGCTTATTGGGAGGCAACCCAATATTTTTTGAAAAAAAAAAGAAAAGAAAAATAAAATAAGGAATAATGATCAATTTTTGTGTCTCGAGGAGATTCCTTTCGTAGACCATCAAATTGACCAGGTTTTATCTCTCTTTGCCATCTGTCTTATTTGTTTTTATATTTTTTTTACTTGTTTTTTACTTTTGTTTGCTATCGTGTTGTTATCTCTTTTATGTGTCTTTAGTTTCGTTTCTGCTCTTTTCTTTTCCTTTGTTTTGTTTAATTTGATTATTCCGTACTTCGAACTCATTTGTGCAACAGCTTGAGGAAACATCCAAACGAGAGCTGAAGCCATTGCTCGAAGGTTTGAAACGTGTATATCTTGGAGAAAAACAGACTCAATCGTATTATCGGTAATATCTCTTCTTTTCTCCTCTTCAATGGATGCCGATATCTTTTTGTCGAACCTTCGTAAATATTTTCCTTCACTTCCTCAAAATGCTGTGTTTAAAATTTATAAAGTACGGATGACTAGACTTTGGGCGTTGATGCTCCTAAATGTGCCTGCTGATATTCGATGACTTATCGAAGCCAAGGTGAGATTGTCCAGTGAGCCGGACATTAATCTCGCAAAATACATGCCTGGTCTAGGGAAAAGCTACTACGCCAAGAGGCGAAGAGCGAAAAGGTTACAAGTATGTTATAAATGTGCTAGATGGAATTGTAACCAGACTTGTCGTTCATTAGGTTTTGCGTCCAGGAATAGAGAAGATAAACTTTCATTTATTAAGAATGGTTTGAGTAATGAGTCGCTGGATAATGTTTTGTTAACTCTCGAGTCACATTCTTGTGGACTTGTTCAGCGTGAATTGCTTAATCTATGGACACAATTTCGTGATGAATTGCAGTGTTATAGTCTAGGGAATCTGACTAAAAACGACCCTGTTTGCCAGTTTATAAGAAAACTGGATGGGAAGCAAATCCCCGACTCATAGAAGGCGTTTCAGCCGTTACTGGACGTAAAACCAGAGGAAGATGTGAGCCACAATCACAACTACTTGTATATTTGAATGTGTGTTGTTGTTGTCGAATTTTATTTTCTTCTTGTTTCGTTTGATCTGATTATCAATGTTGTTTTTGTGTTGTTGTTGTTTGTTGATTTTGTTTGTTTTATTTCAAGTTTTCTTTTTGACAAACCATATGACTACCCCATGTCATAAGAACACGTGGAGACAAGTGTGGAGGTTTTGTCAACCTCCACCGAAAGTATATCTCCATTTTCATGCTTCACGTGGGAGACAAGTGTGTAGGTTTTGTCAAACCTCGCCGAAAGCATATCTCATTTTTTCAAATCTTGGGGGCGATAAATCTGCATCGAGCAACCCCCACCGAAATTATGTCCCATGTGTCAAATTTGAGAGTTTTACGTGTGTATATATCCATTTTGCATATTCTCAAATGTCATTTTATAACCTGTCTTGCACTTGAATCGCATAATACCTAACGTGCATCATTGTCTTACACAAGTTTAGAGCACTTGTAGAAATGGAGAAAACACCAATTCGGCGATTCCAAAATATATGCGTATTTTGTGGATCGCAATTTGGTAAAGATGGAGAGTTTACAACAGCAGCTATTGATCTTGGTAGGACATTAGCTGCGAGGGGTATTCATTTGATTTATGGAGGGGGTAGTCTTGGGTTAATGGGGTGTGTGTCGACAGCTGCATCCCTAGGAGGAGCAAAGTTCTCGACATTATCCCTAAACCATTAGCTGTACGAGATATCGTAGGCAATACAATCGGGGAAGAGTTACAGGTCTCTAGCATGCATGAGCGTATTGCACATATGGTTGTTAAGTCCAATGCGTTTATAGCTTTGCCCGGTGGTTATGGCACATTAGAGGAGATATTTCAAATCACCTCTTGGGCACTGGTAAATATCCATCAGAAACCCATTGGTTTGTTAAATGTCAATAATTTTTTTGATGGTTTGTTGTCTTTTCTTGATCAAGCAGTAGAAAAAAACTTCATCTCACAGTCGGCGAGGCAAATCCTGGTTACAGCTTCAACTGCAGGGGAGTTAATTAACAAATTACAAGCATTCGTCTATTCGCCTGATCCAATAATAGCTCGGATAGATTGGTTTGCGGAAGGCAATAAAAGGCGTAAACTGGATTTAATGCTAAGTCTGTAATCTTTATCTACTGGTTTGCTTCACTTTTGTTTGCTCTCTTTTTATTGTGTTTATTTGAGATTTTTCATGTTATTTCTTTTGAGGTTTTTCAAGTTATTTCTTTCGTCCCAGGTAATATTTTCTAATCTCGATTTTTAGAGTGGTGGCTTAAAAAGTTCAAGTTCTCTTGAAACGCATTCTGGATCTCTTCAATCCATAATGGCTGAATAAGGAGGCTAACTTCTAAACTTTTTAGACCCATTCTAACTAACTTGTTTTTGTTTGTTGACTTGTTGAACTTTGTTATTTTATGAGTAAGTTTAGTTTCGTGTAATTTAGAGTTGTTATGTGTTTTTGTCTTTATCAGTTTTGATTCGAAAAAAAAAAATTGTGGAAAAACCTGAGAATGGCAGAATATGGGGTTTCCTTAACCCTTGAAACGCATTCTTCCTTAATAACTTTGTAGTTTGTTTATTTCATGTTGTTTGAAGTGTCTTGTTTCTTGTTTTGTTCTTTCATAATAAAGGTATATAGGCTGGAAACCTTAAGTCTGCGGGCTACTGGTCCTAAGGATTGTTGAAATATACAATCTTGACTCAGGTGTAACAACGCCACGTACCTCTTTTCTTGCATTTTGTGGGTCAATGATAAGGAATGATTGAATTAAGAATAACTCTTGGAAAATGATAAATGATGCATGGATCTGTGTGCTTGAAATGTTTATTGGTTTTCGCTTTGCTTTTGATTCCTTGCGCAACATTGAGCACTGAGCTATTATCACTGAGTTATTTGTTCACTTAGAGAAAGTTTATGTAATTTAAATGTTTCTTCAGATTTCAATGAATTCTAGAACTTGTTTGATGGTCACTCGAGGCGAAATCCTAGACTGTGCAACATTGGGGAAATGATTTAGGCCATCTTTGGACCGTTTGAGCCTTAATAGCCAACCTTGACTGAAATTGATCCCTAGTTACCCCTTTGAGCCTCTGTAAGCCTTTTTCTTTGTTAACTCACTAAAAGATTTCCTAACCTCAAATGAATTTGTTCCAAACAGTTTATCCCTTACCTACGAGCATGTAGATCATTCACAATTAAATTCTGAGCTATGTTCTGGTTTTGGGAAGTTAGAGGAGGTTGGGACGTGTCATGAGCAATGCAAGTGAGTTCTATTGTGTTTAAAGAAAAAAAATAAAAAAAAGCCAATCTGTACTTATCGTCCACGTACTTACACATTGAGGACAATGTGTTGTTTAAGTGTGGGGGAGGGGAAGTGTAATAAAAAAAGAACAAAAAAAGAAAAAAAAGAACAAAAGAAGAAGAATAGGAGATCTATACCCTTAAGTGTTCTTGAAAAGAATGAAACAACAAAGTGTGAGGGTATAGTTTTATTTTGTTTTCTGCAAAAAAAAAAAAAAAAAGATTGAGTGTTCTAAATAAGTTTGGGGGAGTAACCTGGTGAATTGAAATGAAGTTGTGTTATAGGGTTGAGCTCTACATAGTCTTGAATGATTTATGTGTTTGTGGGTGATTTGAGCCAAATTATTATCCTTTATCATACCTTCACCCAAGCCAAACGTTACAAGCTTAATAAAGTCCTACTTGATCCTTGGTGTTGTGCATGTCTACATTAGTGGAGAGTGACTTGAAAAGCAGGCCTATGGAGTTCATTTATACACACATCTTCAATATTAAATATGATTCATTTTTATGCATAAACTCATCCGGGTTACAAGTGATTAGGTGAGAATGGCTCTACACACACACACTTGAGGAATTGAAGTGAAGCGAAACTAATCCTTGAGATGAAATTCTTGATCAAGTGCATTATTTTGAAGTTTTCCTTGGGTTATAATTAAGTACAATCTTTGAGGCCTATTTGCAAGATGAAGCATTTGTGTGTTTTAATTTTTTGTTGATTCTGTTTCGGTTTAGTTTTATTTCATATTGTTGTAGTTGCTCGAGGACTAGCAAAGTCTAAGTGTGGGGGAATTTGATAAGTGTCTATTTATATATCATTTTCATATCAATTCGTCCATGTTTCTTTGCTATATTCCTTGGTATTTTTATGTTTTTGTGTGGTTTTGATGTTTGTAGGAGTTTTGGAGCAACTTGCACAAAAATGGAGTAAAACCCTTCATTTTCACCTCTGCTAGTCAACCATCTTCTCGGATTTAATTTTATTGATATACAATGAACCCGATGACATATCATATACCGTTGAAAAGCTCTCGAAGTCTACTTTTTGGAGAAATTTACGGTTTATGAATCCATTAAGTGTACCGAAAGTTGTAATCAAAACAGTGTGAGAAGTGTAGAAATGTAATTCCACACATCACTGTAGCATGTATAATACGGGACACTGTAGCACGTTACTGTATCAGAGTATTTAAACACATTTTAGGATTTTATTTTCATAACTTGAAGAGGGGAAAATGTGAGAGGAGGCTACATTTCTGGATTTTTCTCATCCCTTGGAGTTCTTGAAGGAGAAAGAAGATTTTGAAAGAGGAGGAACTACAATTTCAAGAAGATTCATCTACAAAGAAGATTTTCAAAGAATTTGCTAAGTTCTTTCTTTCCTTTTCAATTCTGGAATTTCTCTGTATTGTATTTGTTATTCTGATTGAATATGTGTAACTAAATCTGAATTGGTTGAGGGTGATTTCAAAGCCCTTGATATGGATTTTGTGAGTTGATTGTGTAAGAAATTGTTATCCAATTCTCTAATTGAAGTTGCTTGTATTTTCCCATATCTAATGCTTATGATTGCTTACTGATTGTATTTGGAATGGCCAACTGAATATAATCTGTTGTTGTCTATTGCTAGATTAGAAATCTTGATCCGTAATTGTCATGAATTTCCAATCATTAGTAGCAAAATTGTGATCAGAGATTGCAATTGGAAAATACAACCTAGGTTAAATAATCTGAACTTGTGTGATTATTGCTTAGATCAACCTATCTTTCTCATCGTAATGCTTCATTGAATTAAACTTAGAGAGCTTGTTCTAGGTTGTTTAATGGATAGAGATTAAATAAAGAGCTTGTTTTATTTAACAACAAAGTAAGGAAAGATTGGGATAACAGAGCTTGTTGTTATCTACGGTTGATAACTTCAATGCTGTAATTGGATTACAATTCTATGTTAATTCACAAATTCATATCTGGTGGCAGAGAATGAACTCTTAACCAAGTGTCTCTCATTGATTTTTCACTCCATTTAACTTTGCTTTGTGTTATTCTTCATTTGCTTTCGTATTAAGTTTAGTTAATCAATCAACAAAACCCCCCCTGTTTAGTTTATTATTGCTGGAAAATAACAAATTCAATTAGAATCAATCCTCGTGGGAACGATATCTACTTATCACTTTATTTCTTGTGCGACTAGTATACTTGCTAGTTTCGAACGCATCAGGTAGAGACGACATTATTAGTTCCTTGGTTCGCTTAGATGTTCGATGTTTCCTTTCTATTGTTATGTAAAATAATAAAACATTTCAAAAGACATTTGTTCCAAACAGTTTCATTTCATTAATAAAAGTACAATCTTTGTTCTTCGAACAATTTGTGCACAATGATACAACTTCTGTCATTAATCAACCATTTCTGGTTTTCTGATTAATTATTTTTCCTCTCACTCTCTATCTTTTATTTTTTTTAAATGTAATATTTCTTTAGCCTATCCATGTTAATAGGCTCAGTGTACTCATTCCCTTCCATATTTGATAAAAAGACGGCTCCACCGAACATAACCTATGCCACAACAAATGGACCGTCCCAGTTAGGTTTAAACTTTCCTCTTGGATCAAACACAACTGGTCTCGCTTGCATGTGGAGCAAATTTTCTTCTTTGAACTTCTTTACCCTTATTCTTTTGTTAAAAGTTTGAGCAACCCGTTTGTGGTACAGCCGCATGTGATACCTGATCTTCATTCTTTTTTCATCAATCAAGGCCAAGTGTTCATATCTACTATGAATCCACTCCTCTTCAGGAACTTTTGCTTCAATCAGAACTCTCACTGATTTCATTTCTATCTCAATTGGTAGAACTGCTTTTGAACCATATATCAATGAGAATGGCACCATACCGGTCCAACTTCTGGGTGTTGTTCTATAACCCCATAACACAAAGAGCAACTTCTCTACCCAATCTTTATATGTCTGCACCACCTTGGCCAACATCTTCTTGATATTCTTATTAGCGGCTTCTACCGCTGCATTGACTTGTGGCCAGTATGGAGGCGACTTATGGTGTTCAATTCTATACTTCTCAAACAAAGCCCTAGTATAGGCCTGAAAAAAAGCCCAATTATCAGTCACGACATGGTGTGATACCTTAAATCTGCATATAATATTTTTCTCAATGAACTTTGCTATTTGCTTCACCCCTAACTTAGTATAGGACTCAGCTTCTATCCATTTGGTGAAGTAGTTGATTGCCACCAACACATATCGATGTCCATTAGAGGCCGACAACCTTATTTCGCCTATAATATCGATGCCCCACATAACAAAGGGTAATAGTGCAGTCATCCCTTGTAGTTCCAAGGGTGGTTGATGGATCGAGTTTCCGCTAATCTTGCATTGGTGACACTTCTTCACAAATCAGACGCAGTCTGTCCCCATAGTTAGCCAATATAATCCTTGTCTCATGATCTTTTTTGCAAGCACTAGCCTATACATGTGCGGCTTACATACACCACTATGGAACTGTTCCATAAGTCTTCTTGCTTCATTCTCATCCACACACCTCAGTTGTATCCCTTCCGACATTCTCTTGTACATCATCCCCTAATGACAAGTAAATTGTTGGGCTAGCTTCTGTAACACAGCCCTATCCTTCTTATTGGCCTTCTCAGGCAAACTCCTCTCTTATAGATATTTTTTTAAGTTGTAAAACCATGGCTTCTCATCGACTCAATCTCTGTTACATAAGGCTCCATGTAACAAGGACCCCAAGCTTGTGATATCACTATTGGCCTCACCGATAATTCTTGCATGCTTAACCGTACTGATGCCAATAAAGCTAATGTGTCAGCCATCTGATTCTCACTTCTAACAAGATGGGTGAAGGTACACTGCTTGAACCTCCCAATCAGTCTTCTGACGTGTTCAAGGTAGGGCTTTAGCTTCCCTTCTCATAAATCCCAATCTTCATTGGCTTAAGAGATGACTAGCTTAGGGTCTCCCAGCACCTCTACTTCAACAATACCTATGGCAATCACAATTTCTAAACCAAAAGCATAGGCTTCATACTCAGTCATATTGTTGGTCCTAAATTCCAACTTTTTCGTGATCGGGATGACTCTTAAGTTGGTGACACTAGAATAACTCCTATTCACCGTTATGATTAACAGCTCCATCAAAGAACATTCTCGATCCACTGCCAAGATTACCGCTAGATGTTCATATGGTTCATCGTCATCAACTGGGTTCATAGCCAAGAATTCTGCTAATATTCTTCCTTTCACTATCTTCTTGGTGACATATTCAATGTTGAATTCTGATAACTATACCAGCCATCTTGCTAGCTTTCCTACCAATGCTGGTGCCTCATAAAGGTACTTTATCGAATCCTCCTTCGAGACAACCTTAATTTTGTGAGACTGTGATGAACACTTAAATATGTATGTTTAATAAGAGCTTAGTTCATCATATTGCATTAATAGTGTCATTAAATTCCTCAACTTAAGCATATATATAGTCTTTGCATCTTTTGAATTAACTACCTCTTAATTTTGGTTTTGTTATAGGTTCAGTAAAATAGGTATAACTCTCTATTTATGGATCAGAATGGTGCAAATCTTAATGTTTTGGAAAGCTGACTAAATTATCTACAAGATTGTATTTCAGAAGCATCATCAAATTCGGGCTCTTAGTGGACCAAAAATGGGCTTGAAGTGAACCTATCTGCAGTTTCAGGCCTTACCATGCCTCAGTATTTTGATCATATCTCTCAGAATACGTATCCAAATTGTATGAATCAAAATGTTCTAGAAAGCTGAGAGAAATATCTATGACTTTCATGAAGAAATGTATTAAAATTATCAAAAATTCAGTGCCAAAATCAGTGGTCAAATTCGGTTCACCTAATTACCCTAATTGTCAAAGTTTATGCATCTAATATTTAACAATTATTCCTTTGTAATTTGACAAGTTTGCCCCTGAATGTATCTATAAATAGAGGTACCTTGTGACCCATTAAGGAATCTTGGCCTTAGCTGGGATCTTGTATTGTGTATCTCTTGTTATTCTCTCTTGTGTGTTATTAATGAATTTCCTTTTTCTTGTAATTTGTGTTCTTTCTCTTATAATGTCTTTCTAAATTCTCTCTTGCTAAGGTGAAAGGGTGAAACCCTTGATACGAGAGTAAGGATTCTCTAACCCTTGATATGTGTTTAATTATCATAATCTTATGTTGTTTATTTTATATGAGTTATATTTACTTTATTAATCAATCTTGACACCACTCGTAAAGTGGAGGTCTTGATCCATTGTAGACAATCCTTGGCACATCAAATGCTTGGATCCTCCCTAGATGTCATATTGTTTTTCCTTACCGACACGAATCTATTTAGGAACCTTGATTTGTTGTTGACATATGGAGATTGGCACATTGGATGCTTGAACCCATTTACAAGTAGTAGTATAAATATTAGTAACAAAGCAAATATAATTCATATAACTAAAATGGGTTGTTTATCCTTATTCGAAATATCATGGGCGGATCCCCTAACCTTAGCTCTCAATATTATTGTGTTAATTTCTCTTGTGATATTCTCATTTATTATTTAAGAACTTGTACTTTACTCATACTTGTTGATATTATCTTGCCATCCCTTGGAATCATCCACATCATATTTGCGTACTTATAGTTTGTAGCGCTAAAATCCCCTTCCTCGTGGATCGACCTTGGTCCACCGGGTTTATTACTTCGACACTCCTATACTTGGGAGACAATCCATTTTTGGATGTGTCAAGTTTTTGGTGCCGTTGCGGGGGATGGTAAAAATTGACGTGGAAAATTGTAAGTGTTCTCTTTTCTCATCTTAGATCTAAATCTTTTATTTTTTTTTTGTGTTCATCTTTTCTTCTCTTTTCTTCTCTCTTTCTTGCATGAAAATTTTGTCACGAACATCTAGTGGTAGACTTGTTAGAAAAACATCATATTCCTTGGAAAACATGGCCGACAATCTAGTGGAAAGGTTCACGGATGAAGGGGACAACCGTTCCCAACAAAATGATCAAAACCAACGAAGAACCCTCAGAGATTACATGAATCTGATAAGGACTAGTGCACCATCTTGTGTAGTTTCTCCTCCAGATTCAATCCATTTCAATTTCAAGCCAAGTTTTGTTCGACTTCTACCCACTGATAAACGCATGAAAGTACACTCTTAAGCATAAATAATTAATGCTAATTGGACAGTATTATAAAGCTTTTATGATATTTTAGCATAATTATTTTGCTTATGCCTCTTTTACATTTGTTTCATTTCTTTTGCATTTTCTTTAGTCTTTATCTTGAAATAAAGTATTGTCCTTAAATTGTGATTAATGGAAATCATTTTTTCAGGTTTAATAAAATGGACACAACTCTCAATCTATAGATCAAAATGGAGAGATTATTGAACCTGGAGCAACATGTCTCAATTTTACACAAAGTTGAAGAACAATCAAAAGCCCAAATCCAACATTTGATGGGCCGAAATTGAGACACAACAAAACCAAATTGTAGTTGTTTCTCAGCCCGACCCATGTCTAGTATTTGGGCCATATCTCAGAGAATACTTGTCCAAATTGCATGAATCTGGTGGCCCTGGAAAGCTGAGACAAAATCCTACAACTTTCATGTTTTCCACAAAGCCCAATTCGGTCCATTTGGTGGTCAAAAATCAGCTGCAAGTTGGTGGCCGACATTGTGGAAAAATTGGTGGAAGTTTGGTGTAATAGTTCCATTTCATCACCTATTTAAGGACAACTTGAGGAATTGAATGGGGGGAGAGAAAATATCATTTGAGTTCACATTTTATCATTGTATATTGCAATTCTCTCTTGTTTTTTCTCTTTAGAAATGATAAGAATGAATTGTAAGTTAGGCTAGAACTCTTGGTAAGGCTAGAGATGAACTTGTATGTGTAGTTTATCTATTTCTCCACTTTCATTCTACCTCAAGGGCTATAAAGATTGTATGTTTGTTTATGTGTTAAACTCTTTCTCATCTTGTGATTTCTTTTTAATCCAGAAATTATAATTCTCAATTTCATATAAATTCAGTCATACTTTCTTTATGTGATTCATGTTCAATTATAATTGTTACTGGTAGTTTTGTTTTATGAGTTAATCCTTTACTACAATATTGTCATGTGATATATTGTCGCTCTTGGATAACTTGTAAGGATGAATGTTGTTGGTAAATATTGTTTGTAAAGAGTTTATGCATATCAAATACATTTGTTTATCATTTATGCTATACTATACATATTTTCCGATTGATTGTTTGGGATGTGAAACTTTCAATTGAGTTATAATTATTAAATCAAAGTGGAGATTAGATTTACAAACATATAAGTGATTCTCGATGCCTTACTTCTTAATTACCATCGATTGTTTCCAATTATTAAACATTGTATTTTCTTTAGAACCAATCACTTCAAAGTTAAATTTTATATCTTTATTATCTTTTATATTTTTTGTTTTACTAACCTCTTTTATCAAAGGCCTCCTTGTGGATTCGACACCTCAACGTATACTACAATAACCGCGGTATATTTTGGGTGTAACCACCCACCTTTAATAGCCTTGATATGGAGAACCCATATTCGCACTTAAAACTCTTTGAAGAGGTATGTAATTCCTACACTGACCCAAATTGTAGCATAAACACCATTAGATTAAAGCTTTTTCCTTTTTCTTTAAAAGATAAAGCTAGAACATGGCTACAAAATTTAAGGTCGAATTCCAACAATTCATGGGAAGAGATGAAACAACAATTTTTGAAAAAAAATTTTCCTACCTATAGAACAAATTCTCTTAAAAGACAAATTTCTAATTTCTCTCAAAAATAAGGGGAAACCCTTTACCAATGTTGGGATAGGTATAAGGAACTACTTAATACCTGTCCTCACCATGGTTTTAAAACTTGGAGAATAGTTGCACACTTCTATGAAGGGTTAACACCTTAAGATAGGCAACTAATAGAATTAATGTGTAATGAATAATTTAAAGAAAAAGACCCTGAGGAAGCACTTGACTACATAGATTCCTTGGCAGAAAAGGCACAAAATTGGGACACTGCTGGCACCTATGAGGTACCAAGTAAGGCCCCAACCTCGACATCTAATAAAGGCATTTACAACCTTAGGGAAGACCATGACCTTCAAGCCAAATATGCATCCGTAGCTAGAAAAGTCGAGGCTTTAGAAATGAAAAAGAATGGTCAATTGAATTCTATTCAAGAAAATGTCTGTAACATTTATAATGACAATGACCATTCTACTGATGATTGCCCAACTTTGCCTGCCTTTAGGGAATGTCTCCATGAACAAGCCAATGCCTTGAACACTTTCAAAAGGCAAAATCACAATCCATACTCACAAACCTACGATCCTGGTTGGAGAAATCATCCAAATTTTAGTTGGAAAAATGACTATCATGCACAATCTTCACAAGTCCCTTTTCAAACATAACAAAATTTTCAAAATTCTCATGATCATGCATATACTCCTCCTCCTAGGAATGACCTTGAAGAAATATTGCATTCATTCATTACAAAGCAAGAGACTTTCAATAGTCAAACTGCTCAAACATTAACAAATTTGTCAGAAACTCTTGCGAAATTTGTATCTACATTTAGCATCCAAGAGAAGGGAAAATTTCCTTCTCAAACATTGCAAAACCCTAAAGATCAATCTAACTCAAATGCAGGGAGTTCAAGTAACCATTATTTTGACCAAGCCAAGTCAGTCATGACCCTTCGCAATGGTAAGATTGTTGAAAAACACATTCCTGACCCTTGTGAGAAAGAAGAAGAATCGATCTCTAAAGGACAGGAAGAGGTGGCCAAACCAACACCTAGCGAAGAAGAAACCAAATCCTCATCTGTGCCTCCATTTCCTCAAGCATTAGCCACACAAAAGAAGCCAACTCACAATTCTCAAATCTTTGAAATTTTCAAACAGGTAAAGGTCAACATTCCCTTGCTTGATGTGATCAAACAGGTACCTTCTTATGCAAAATTTTTGAAAGACTTATGCACTGTGAAAAGAAAACTGAATGTGAAAAAGAAGGCCTTCATAGCTCAGCAAGTAAGTGCTATTCTTCAAAAAAATAATACAGTGAAATATAAGGATCCAGGTTGTCCTACAATTTCTTGTGTTATTGGAGACCATAAAATTGAACAAGCTTTACTTGATCTTGGTGCTGGTGTGAATTTGCTTCCATATTCAGTTTTTCAGAAACTCAATCTAGGTGAGTTAAAGCCGACTTCATCGTCTTGGACACATAACCAGAGGAAGTAAACAATTCAATTGCCTAGTAGTAGAAGAGTAGTAGAAGATGTATTAAAGTACCAAGAGGAGTAGTAGAAGATGTATTAGTCCAAGTCGATAAATTCATTTACCTAGTAGATTTTATCGTCTTGGACACATAACCAGAGGAAGTAAACAATTCAATTCTTGTTATTTTAAGGCGTCCATTTCTAGCTACTTCTAATGCTTTGATTAATTGCAGGAATGGAGCCATAAAGTTATCATTTGGGAACATGACATTGGAACTTAATGTTTTTAATATGTGCAAACAACCAAATGAAGAAGAAGATGAAATTGATGAGGCCAATGTGATTGAATCTATTGTGGAAGATCACATCCAAAAAGGGAGTTCTTCTGACCATTTGGAAACTTGTTTGGTGAATTCATTAGAATCAAGTATGGAACTAGAGTCTGATCTTTCTGATATATGTTCTTTATTGGATTGTGCACAGGTGATGGAAAAATGCTCAAAACCAAGATTCGAAGAATTGGGGCAAATGAATGAAAGCAAGGAAGAGGAAGCTCCCAAGTTAGAACTAAAGTCCTTACATGAAGGACTGAAATATGCATATCTTGGGGAGAATCAGACATATCCGGTGGTAATTTCTTCATCCCTCACATGCGAGCAACAAGGTTAGTTGATAGAAGTGCTTAAAAGGCAAAAAAATGTAATTGGGTGGACTTTAAAAGATATAAAAAGCATTAATCCTTTAATTTGCACACATAGAAAACATTTAGAGGAAAATGCCAAAACATCCCAGTAACCTCAAAGGAGATTAAATCCACACATGAAAGAGGTCATTAGGGCTGAAGTTCTCAAACTACTTGATGTAGGAATTTTCTATCCTATTTCTGATAGTAAGTGGATAAGCCCTACAGAAGTAGTACCTAAACAATCTGGCATTACAGTTGTTAAAAATGAAAAAGGGGAATCATTGCCAACTCGTGTCTCATCTAGTTGGAGGATGTGCATTGATTATAGAAAATTAAATGCTATCATTAGAAAAGACCATTTTCTCTTACCTTTCCTTGGCCAAATTCTTGAAAGAGTAGCAGGAAACCCCTACTACTGCTTTTTCAATGGATACTCAGGCTATTATCAAATTCCCATTGCACTCGAAGACCAAGAAAAGACCACATTCACGTGCCCCTTTGGCACTTTTGCATTTAGGAGAATGCCTTTTGGACTTTGTAATGCCCCAACCACTTTTCAAAGATGCATGCTAAGCATTTTCAGTGATATGGTTGAGCATTGTTTAGAAGTTTTTATGGATGATTTAACTGTCTTTGGAAGCTCTTTTGACAATTGTCTTGAAAACTTAGAAAAAGTCCTAAAAAGGTGTGTAGAAAAAGTTCTTATTTTGAATTGGAAAAAAATGTCATTATATGGTCACTTCAGGAATTGTCTTAGGTCATGTAGTGTCTTCTAAAGGAATTGAAGTGGACAAAAGCAAAAGTGGAATTAATTTCCCATTTGCCTCCACCAAAAACAGTTAAAGAGGTTCGTTCATTCTTAGGGCATGCTGGATTTTATAGGAGGTTCATAAGAAATTTCAGTGGTATATCTAAACCTCTTTGTAACCTCTTAATAAAAGATACTTCCTTTGAATGGACTCAAGAATGTCAAAATGCCTTTGATACATTAATTGGACTTTTAACAACTGCTCCAATTATGCAATCTCCTAATTGGTCCTTGCCTTTTCAATTGATGTTTGATGCAAGTGACTATGCCGTTGGTGTTGTCATAGGACAAAGAAAAGAAGGTAAGCCTTACGTAATATACTATGCAAGTAGGACTTTAAATGATTCATAAATGAATTACACAACAACTAAAAAAGAACTATTTGCAGTAGTATTTGCATTGGATGAATTTCGATCCTATTTAATTGGTTCTCCAACAATTGTTTACACTGACCATGCACCTGTGAGATATTTAATGTCTAAACAGGATGCAAAACCTAGATTGATACGGTAGATCTTATTGCTCCAAGAATTCAACATCACAATAAAGGATAAGAGAGGAGCCAAAAATGTCGTTGCAGATGATCTTTCAAGACTAACGACGGAGACATTAATTGAAACTTCACCTATCAATGATTCTTTTCCTGATGAATTATTATTTTTCGTTGCTACTGTACCTTGGTTTGCTAACATTGTAAATTTTCTTGCAACAGGAAAAATGCCACCTCATTGGAATGTTCAAGACAAATGGAAATTTTTAACCGAGGTGAAAAATTTTTATTGGGATGACCCATATCTATTCAAATATTGTCGAGACCAAATAATAAGAAGATGCATACCCAACAATGAGGCAAGTAGTGTTATTAACTTTTGCATTCTGAAGCATGTGGAGGACATTTTTCATCTAGAAAAACAGCTGCTAAAATCTTATAATGTGGATTTTATTGGCCCACCTTATTTAAAGATGCACATGCATTTTGCAAAACGTGTGAAAATTGTAAAAAATTGGGATCCATTTCAAAAAGAAACATGATGCCTTTGAATCCCATTCTTGTTGTTGAAATCTTTGACTGTTGGGGTATTGATTTTATGGGATCCTTTCCACCATCATTTGGTTTTGTGTACATCCTTGTTGCAGTAGACTATGTTTCAAATGAGTCGAGGCAATTTCATGTCGAAACAATGATCACAAAACAGTTGTCAAATTCTTGAAAGAGAATATCTTGAGTAGATTTGGGATTCCTCGAGCCATTATTAGTGATGGGGGTACACATTTTTGTAACAAACCATTTGAAACTTTAAGGAAGAAATATGGAATAACCCATAAAATTTCTACACCTTATCACCCACAAACAAGTGGACAAGTCGAATTAGCTAATAGGGAGATAAAACAGATCTTAGAAAAAACGGTTAACCCGAATTGTAAAGATTGGTGTTTAAGACTTAATGAGCACTTTGGGCTTAACGAACTGCTTTTAAAACATCATTGGAATGTCTCCTTATAGACTAGTTTATGGAAAACCTTGTCACTTGCCTGTGGAAATTGAGCATAAAGCTTATTGGGCCATTAAAACATTCAACACAAATTTGAATGATGCTTGCAAGTTACGTAAACTCCAACTGAGTGAACTTGAAGAAATCAGGAATGACGCTTATGAAAATTTTAAAATCTACTAAGAAAAAATGAAGGTTTTTCTTTACAAATCCATTGTTAGAAAATCTTTTGAACCTTCACAAAAAGTTCTTTTGTATGATCCAAGATTGCATTTGTTTCCTGGTAAACTTCGGTCTCATTGGACTGGGCCTTTCATTGTTAAAAATGTTTTCCCTCATGGAGCAGTTGAAATTGAGAACCCAAAGAATGGTAATGTGTTTAAAGTTAATGGACAACGGTTAAAACCATTCTTTGAAAATTTTGACCAAAACGAAGAGTCCATTACTTTAATCGATCCTTTTTAAGGATTGATTTTTCCCGGTCAAGTGGCGGATACGGTACTCCGTGACTTTTAAAGTCGATTTTTCAGTTCCCTAAAAACTGTTGCTCACCTTGCATTCATTTTCCTTTCTTTTTTCGCATTTTCACATGGACACCATTCTCTCAAATCTGCACAAACATTTTTCCTCTCTTCCTCCAAATGATTTGCTAAAAATTTACAAAGCTCGCACAGAACGAGTAAGGATGTTGATGCGTAAGGTTATGCCTATCGAAGTAAGATGGTTAATTGAAGCCAAGGTTCGATTTTCTTATGAATTTTCAGATAATTTTGTTTCTCACATGCCAGGTATGGGAAAAAGCTCTTACGCCAAAAAGCGAAGAGCGAAAAGGTTACAAGTTTGTCCCAAATGTGCAAGATTGACTTGTAACCAGCGTTGCCGCTCCTTGGGATATTTGTCTAATAATCGAGAGGATAAACTACAGTTCATCAAGAATGGATTGAGTGGGGAGTCTTTGGATGGTATTCGAATGACTCTTGAAATGCATTCTTGCGGACTTGTGCAGCATGAAATTTTTAATTTGTGGGCACAATTTCGAGATGAGCAGGAACTCTATAGTCTTGGAAATCTGACTCAAAACAACCCTGTTTGCCAGTTTATAAGAAAATTGGATGGGAAGCATATCCTCAACTCATAGAAGGTGTTTAAGCCGTTTCTAGACGTAAAACCAGAGGAAGATGTGAGCCACAGTCACAACTACCTGTACATATGCATGCGTGCCATCATTTTTGAATTTTAATGCCTCATAGCTGTCATTTTTTAATTTGTATCTTTTGTTTAACTTATGGTGTTTGATTTCATCATCTTTTTTTTTTTTGAGTTTTTATGCATTATTGTCAACTTTTTCAACAAACAACCGAGTTAGCTATATAGATGTAATCATTAGCATACCTTTTGGCACTCCATAAATACCACATCTCTTGTTCTTTTCTTCACACATAGTTAGAGAGTTGCATAAACATGGAGGGAACTTCAAAACATCGAATCCAAAAGATATGTGTATTCTGTGGATCTCGACCAGGTAAAAGTGAAGAGTTTGTAAAGGCAGCAAATTATCTTGATAGACTACTGGCTGAAAGAAAGATTCATGTGGTTTATGGGGGAGGTAGCCTCGGGTTAATGGGTTGTGTGTCAAGAGCTACACGTGTAGGAGGTAGTCAAGTTTTAGGAGTTATTCCTAAAGCTTTTGCTATAGAAAGCATTGTTGGAAAAACGGTTGGGCATAAGTTACAAGTCTCCTCTATGCATGAACGCATGGCACATATGCTCATCAATTCAGATGCTTTTATTACTTTACCAGGTGGCTTCTCCATAAAAAACCTATAGGTTTGTTGAATGTTAACAATTTCTTTGATCCTTTAATAAGTTTGTTGATGCAGCTGTTGAACAAAATTTTATCCCTCATTCGACGAGACAGATCCTTGTTTCTGCCACTTCTGCTGGTGAGTTACTCGACAAATTACAAGCAATTGAGTATGAACTTGACCTAGCTAGTACTCAAATTAATTGGTTAGGAGGGCAAAACAAAAAGTGTAAATTGGATCTGAATCTCTGTTTGTAATTTTTTTTTCTTGTCCTTATTTTATTTTTAGCATTTTATTTTATGAGTCTTTCAGGTCATTTCTCTTGAATAACAGAAGCTTCAGGTAATGTCTCCTATACTTTATCTCTTTACAGTTAAACATTGAGGACAATGTTTCATTTGGTTGGTTGGGGGGGGGGGAGGAGAGGATAGTAGACATAAGTGTGTCTTGAATTTCCTTTTTCTTATAAAAAAAAGCGAGTTAGTAATTAGATTCAGAGTACGGTGTAAGGAGTTTAAATCCTCTTGAGACACATTCTAAGTCAGGGATGGCAGAGTATGGAGGACCAATTTGAACTCTTAAAACCCATTCTAACCAATTTGTCATTTTATTTTGATTTTGTGAACTCATTTTAGCTAACTTGATTTTATTTAGTCTTGATTTCTGAATTTTATAACAAGGAGGTCTTATTCATTTCACTTTGAATTATTCAAATCTATGAACTCTCACAACATTATCATTTAATAAACTGTGTGCTTATGTATTTGTTAAGCAAGTATTCATGAACCTTTCTTCACACACACACATACCTTGATGCATGATTGTGGGTGACGAAATGAAATGTTGCAATATTTGAGTTTTTTTATTTTGTTTAGGATAACAACAAAAAGAAGGGGAAAGTAAAAAAAAAAAAAGTGAAAGTAAAAAAAAAAGGTAAAAAAAAGAGAGCAATTGTGGATAAGTTTGGTATCTTAGCCTCCTTAATTCGAGCAATTAAGCCCGAGGGGTGCCTCAACACCAATACCCTAAAACCAACTGGTTTGGGAGCTACTGGCCAAAGCTCGCTGCATGGATTAAGGAGAAAGCTTAATGGGATTGAACATTGCACTATCCATAAGTTTCTAAGCAAAAATAAAGCATCGGCAACCCGAGTCGTTAAGCTCGAAGGGATGTCTTAACACCTAATGCCCTAAGGCCAACTGGTCTGAGAGTCATTAGCCTAAGGCTCTCTACATGGGTTAAAGATGCATTCTTTCAAAAAAAAAAACATATATATATATAAAATAAATGAATGCCCCCTGCCTACAGTTGTTAGCCTTAACAAATATTAAAACTGATATGGCTTCTTTCTAATAAGCCCTATAGTCATGTGTCGACTGAGCACAAAAAGAAGGTTTATTGATATCTTGATTGAAGGGAACATGAGTCATTAAAAAAAAAATCGGTTGATACTTTGTTTATTTGGATAAAATCAAGGAGAGTGCAATAATTACCACCTTGGATGTAAAATTCTATAAATCACTTCTAAATAATAACGCTTTAATTGCTAGGGACTAGCAATAAGCTGGTTGGGGGGCATGATGAACACTTAAATATATATGTTTAATAAGCGCTTAGTTCATCATATTGCATTAATAGTGTCATTAAATTCCTCAACTTAAGCATATTTGTAGTCTTTGCATCTTTGGAATTAACTTCCTCTTAATTTTGGTTTTGTTACAGGTTCGATAAAATGGGCATAACTATCTATTTATAGATTAGAATGGTGCAAATCTTAATGTTTTGGAAAGATGATTAAATCATCTACAAGATTGTATTTCCAAAGCATCATCAAATTCGGGCTCTTAGTGGACCAAAAATGGGCGTGAAGTGAACCCATCTGCAGTTTCAGCCCAATCTGATCATGCCTTAGTATTTTGACCATATCTCTCAAAATACGTATCCAAATCAAATGAATCAAGATGTTCTAGAACGCTGAGAGAAATATCTATGATTTGATGAAGACATGTGATTAAAATTCTCAAAAATTCAATGTCAAAATTGGTGGTCAAAGTCAGTTCACCTAATTACCCCAATTGTCAAAGTTGGTGCATCTAATATTTGACAATTATTCCTTTGTAATTTGACAAGTTTGCCCCTGAATGTATCTATAAATAGAGGTGGCTTGTGACCCATTAAGGCATCTTGGCCTTAGCTGGGATCTTGTATTGTGTATCTCTTGTTATTCTCTCTTGTGTGTTATTAATGAATTTCCTTTTTCTTGCAATTTGTGTTCTTTCTCTTATAATGTCTTTCTAAATTCTCTCTTGCTAAGGTGAAAGGGTGAAACCATTGATACGAGAGTAAGGATTTTATAACCCTTGATATATGCTAAATTACAATAATCTTATGTTGTTTATTTTATATGAGTTATATTTACTTTGTTAATCAATCTTGACACCACTCGTAAATTGGAGGTCTTGATCCATTGTAGATAATCCTTTGCACATCAAATGCTTGGAGCCTTCCTAGATGTCGTATGGTTTTTCCTTACCGACACAAATCTAGTTAGGAACCTTGATTTGTTGTTGACATATGGAGATTGGCACAATGGATGCTTGGACCCATTTACAAGTAGTAGTATAAATATTGGTAACAAAGCAAATATAATTCATATAACTAAAATGGGTTGTTTATCCTTATTCGAAATATCAATGGCGGATCCCCTAACCTTAGCTCTCATTATTATTGTGTTAATTTCTCTTGTGATATTCTCATTATTATTTAAGAACTTGTGCTTTACTCATATTTGTTGATATTATCTTGCCATCCCTTGGAATCATCCACATCATATTTGCTTACTTATAGTTTGTAGCGCTAAAATCCCCTTCCTCGTGGATCGACCTCGTTCTCACCGGGTTTATTACTTCGACACTCCTATACTTGGGAGGCAATCATTTTTCGGATGTGTCAGATTGAAAATAATGCCTCAATTTTCAAATGCAGCATTGTCTACTTCCCCACTATGATTGCTCCTAATGGACGCAATAGAATACCCTTTTTGATTTTGGACTCTTTTTGCAAATTTTGAAAAAGCTTGTCTGGCCTTAGTTTTAGTTTTCAAAAATAACATCCAAGTGAATTTTGAATAATCATCGACAATAACAAAAACATAATACTTTCCACCAAGGCTTTGAGTTCGTGATGGTCCAAATAAATCCAAATATAGTAATTGTAGATGTTTATTTGTTGAAATAAATTTCTTTTGTTTAAAAGAAGTTATCACTTGTTTTCCAAATTGACAAGTGTCACAAATCTTATCATTTTCAAATGTTATTTTTGGAAGACCATCAACTAAATCATTTTTAGAAATTTTTTAAATTGTGTCCATGCTAGGATGACCTAATCTTCTATGCCATAATCAAGCACCATGATTAACAATGAACTACTTTTCTACATAATCATTAACATCAATATCAATTATATAAATATTACCACATCTATTACCAATAAATAATGTCTTATTGTTACTAACATCCTTAATCACACATCTATTGGGCTCAAAAGCAACAAAATATCCCTTATCACACAATCGACTAATGCTAATCAAATCATGTTTCAAACTATTAACAATCAAAACATTTTCAATAATAGGTGAAGAAGGGTTACCACCATGTCTGATTACCCTTTCTTTGGCATTATCATCGAAGGTCACATATCATCCTTTCTTCATGATTAATCTTGAGAACATGGAGGCATCTCTAGTCATATGCCTTGAGCATCCACTATCTAAGTACCACGTGTGTTTGTCATTTCTTTGTTTCCACAATCAACATTCAAAGAGTGACTTTTTGGTAGCCAAATGTTCTTGGGTCCTTAGGGGTTAGTTATGGTACATTTTGGAACCTATATTTGTTTCAAATTAGGATTTCTCTTAATATAGCAAGAATGCACTATGTGTCATTTTCTTATATAATAAGTACATGAATGATTAGGATTATTCTTAGAAGATGCATGAGCAAAATAGTTTTTAAAATACTTTTGATTTTTGTGAGTTTTATATCCTAAGCCTTTTTTTTCAAAAACACACCTTTGGTTTTGTAACATAGAGTTCAAATATTTTGTGCTTTTTGTAAAACTATCAACAATATTTCTTAAGTCATTATTTTCCCTTTTCAAAATAACATTTTCTTCTCCAATTTATCAAAATCCTTTTGTTTTAAAATCTCATTTTCAGTTTTTTATAAATGTATTTGATTTTCCAAACTATCAAAATCTTTTTGCTTTAAAATTTCATTTTCATTTTCTAAAGCTTCATTTGTTTCCACCAACTCTTCTAACTATGTTAACATAATTTTTGACTTCTTTTTGAAAGTATTGATTTTTGAATTTTGTTTATCGACATGTACATGTAAATTTTGGAATGCTTCAAGTAATTGATCATATGAAAGCTTAGGATCATGGTTTAGAATACTTACCTCATATTCTCATCAAGCCACGAAGCACATGTTTGCCACTTCGTAATCTTCTTCTTCGGTGGAGCTAGCCTCACTATCATCCCAATTTGTGACTTTCATTGCTTTGGATTTATTGTCTTGATTCTTGAAAGTATGGACAATCCATTTTTACATATCCAAGTTTCTTGCATTCATAGCAAATGATTTGATCCTTTTTCTTATCTTGCTTTGAGCATTGCCCTTTGTATTCCCTTCTAGAATTCTTCTTGAATCCTTGGTTTCTTCTAATCATCCTTTTTAGCTTTGTTGTGATGAATGCAATATCTTCATCATCCCCTTCGTGATCAAAGTCATCTTCTTCTTTTGTTGAAGATTTGAAGGCGATATTTTTATTTTTCTTGAAATCTTCTTCATTCTCCTTCAAGGTGATTTCATGAGTCATGAAGAACCCATAAGTTCTTCTAATGGCAGTGTGGTGAGGTCTTTTGCTTCTTGAATTGCCATTACCTTTGGCTCCCAATATTTTGGTAGACACCTAAGAATCTTTCTTGCCATTTCAACCTTAGAATAAGATTTACCAAGAGATTTCAAACCGTTGACAATATCCGTAAATCTAGTAAACATTTTAGAAATTGATTCATCCAATTTCATCTTAAAAAGCTCATAACTATGAACTAGCATATTAATTTTAGATTCTTTAACTTGACTAGTTCCTTCATGAGTTAGTTCAAGTGTGTGCCATATTTCCTGTGTCGTAGAACAAGTAGATATTCTATTAAACTCATTTCTATCTAGAGCACAATATAACATACACTACAGGAAAAATGACTTTTTGCGACGAAATATTTCGCTGCAAAAAGTCAAAATTTCGTCGCTATAAGTTTTTGCGACGAAAATAAATTCGTCGCGTTCCAGTCGCAAAATGTGAGTCGCAATAGGTTTTTCTGCGACGAATCTTGAATTTCTCGCAAAAAGACTTTTTGCGATGAAATTTTGGTCGCAAAAAGTGGTATTTTGCGACAAATATTTTGTCGCAAATAGGATTACGTCATGTTAACTTTTTGCGACAATATAAAATTCCTCGCAAAAGAGCATATTTTGCGACAAATTTGAATTTTGTCGCAAAAAATTTTATACCAAAATCATATTTAAAATAAATTATTTTCATTGTAAATATCTTTTGCGACGATTTTTTGTCACTAAATCCGATCTTTAGCGACAAAAAATTCGTCGCGAAAGACCTAATTTTTTAACATAATTGATTTTTTTAAGAATTCATAAAATTTATTTTAATTTGTTATAAATTCGAAAATAAAACAGCAAAATTATGTCATTATGCAACAGAATTCTTTGTAAGAATAATTTTATTAAATAATAACAAATTACAAAAATTTAATACAACTTGGAACTTTGGTTGTACATGGAAAAATAAAAAAAATAAAAAAACAAGATAACACAACAAATACAAAACTTCATCCTCCACTAAATTTTTTGTTTCTTGAATTTATATCAATCTTCAAGTCTTCAAATGTGCCCCACCTTCAATTATACCTATTAAAAACAAAAAAGAAGTAAAGTATTAATTAGTAATATAAATAGGATATGAGAGATAAGTGTATACAAAAAAAAAATGTTAAAGAAATAAAGAACTTAAGATTTTTAATTGCATTCCCTCTTCCAAAATACCTATTAAACAAAAAAGCAAAATATTAATTGACAATTAAAAAATAAAAATTATATGAATCTTGTAAGTAAATATATTACAACATAAAAGAAAAAATTAGTAAAAATATTTACCTTGATAATAGTGTTAGGGAAAGAAGAGAAGTAGATAAAAATGAAAATGAAGAGGAAAGTAGAATAGATGAAAGAAAATGAAGTAAACCAAAGAATTAGGTGGTGTATATATAATAAAGGCATTGATTTTTTGCGATGAAATTTGGACATTTTGCGACGAAAAATTTGTCGTAAAAGAATTTAAAAAATATGAAATAAATAGGAGCGGGTAAAAGTCCGCCTAAAATTTTCTTTTTGCGACAAAATTTTGTTCTTTAGCCACAAAGTTTTTGTCGCTAAAGGTGTAAAAATTTGAAATTTAATAGGCGGGAAAAAGTCCGCCTAAAATTTAGTTTTTGCGACGAATTTGGATTTAAATTTTCCTCGCAAAAGACCCCATTTTGCGAGGAATTTTAAAGTGGTCGCTAAAAGTCTAAAATGCTAATCTTTAGCGACAAAATTCTAATCTTTTGCGACAAAAATTTTGTCGCAAAAAGTCTTAAAAAAATATTAAAATTAAAATCTAAATCTAAAATTAAAAATATTTAAATAAACCATACTTAGACTTGGATAATTATAAGTTTATTTATTAATTAAATTTTCATCCATAATTAAATTTATATAATATTGGATTGGTATTAAATAATTTGATGACAAATTAATAAATAATATAACAACCATATACAATAGAAATATAAAACATTATATGGTATTTAATTATTTTTTATTGAGTATTAAAATGTTAATAAAATAGGTACAACAACTCAAGAATTATTTAACAAATGTAAACAATAGTTAGACATTTATACATATGTCATAGTTGTTATATGAGGAATTACAAAAATAAATTTCTTTAATGATCAATAAATAATTAATTATTGATATTATAATCATATATGTAACAAAAAGATTCTATTCATTTTAGCTATAATTTATTTTAATTATCTATTTCTTTTAAAAACACTAAAAATATGTTTTACAAATTTAAAAAATTAATTTGTGATGGAGATAATTTAATTATTAACATATAAACGTATGTCATAATTGTCATATGTATTAAAGTGTTAACAAAATACACACAATTCAACTATCATTAATAAATGCATAATACTTAAACATCTATACATATGACATAATTGTCGTGTGCGAGTTATTGAAAATAAGTTTTTAATACTTTAATAAATAAATGATCAAATATTCATATTATAATTATTATGTAACAAATACTTTTACTTTTAGTGAATATTTTTTTATTATTTATTCATTTTACAAATGCTAACAATTAATATTTAAAATATCTTGACAAATGCAAACCATAAGTTTGTAATAGTTGTAATTTAATAATTAGATATCTATATATGTCATATTTGTTGTTATAAGAAATTGAAAATAAGCTTTTCTAATTTAATTAGTAAATGATTACTTATTCATATTATAATTATATAAAAATGTAACAAAATTGCATTTATTTTCAAGTATAGAATGCCTTTAAATTAATTATCCATTTTTTTATAAAAATAAAAATTATTAAAAATATTTTTTTCATATAAGTAATTTAATTATTAGACATATATACATATACATATGCTACAAGTATCATATGTATTACGAATTGAAAATTAGTTTTTGTCATTTACCAGTAAATGATTAATTATTCATATAGTAATCAATATGTAACAAATGTATTTATTTTTTGTTATAGAGTTCATTTTAATTATTTAACTCCCTTAAAATAAACTCTAACAATTGTTTAAAATATCTCAACAATTTACTCAAAGCTATACGATAAAAATTAAAAGTCTAAGAAAAATATACTGTCTAAATTAATACACTTTATAACACAAAAATATAAACATAATTGTAGGCAACATTACATGATTATTATTTATTTATTTATTTATGTTTATTTGACATATAATTAACATTGAAAAATAAATTAGATTTTTGGAAGTTGGATTTTTTTTTCCAATCTCATTTTCATCAATTAAAAATTAGTCATAGTAATAAGTTTATCATAATTGTAATTTAGCAGTTAGACATATATAAATCATACATAAATTAGATTATATATAAATAATTAGAAATAAATTTCATGCTTGATTATTGGATTATTAACGATTCATATCACACACACACACACACACACACTCACGTGCACACACACACACACACACACACACACACACACACACACACATATATAGAGTTTATTTTAATTATTTATCTCTTTTACAAATACTAATCTTAATAGTTTTTCACATTTAAAAGCATGAATTGAATCACAAAGGGTCTTTTTTTTAATAAAAATTTATATGAATATCCAAATGACCCTACTATATTTAAAAATTATCAATTTATATAAAATCAAATTAGATTTTTAATACTTTCTTTATTCTTTTTTTTTGTCATTTTTTAAACAAAGACTTATATATTAGACGAACCATAAACAAAGAGAAGAAAACAAAAGAGGAAAGTTATTAAGTTTTAATTTTAAAAAAATAACTTTTTGCGAGGAATTTTTTGTCGCAAAAGGTCTATTTTTTGTCGCAAAAGATCTCATCGCAAAAAGATATATTTTGCGAGAAAATTTTCCTCGCAAAAAGTAACATTTTGCGAGGAATCACGTTTTTGTCGCAAAATGTCCAGTATTGCCACGTGTGCATAGTAAATAAAAATGGCTTTTCACGAGGAATGTTTTGTCGCAAAAAATAGACCTTTTGCGACAAAAAAATTCCTCGCAAAAAGTTACATTTTGCGAGGAATCACGTTTTTGTCGCAAAATGTCCAGTATTGCCACGTGTGCATAGTAAATAAAAATGGCTTTTCGCGAGGAATGTTTTGTCGCAAAAAAATAGACCTTTTGCGACAAAAAATTCCTCGCAAAAAGTCACATTTTGCGAGGAATCACGTTTTTGTCGCAAAATGTCCAGTATTGCCACGTGTGCATAGTAAATAAAAATGGCTTTTCGCGAGGAATGTTTTGTCGCAAAAAAATAGACCTTTTGCGACAAAAAATTCCTCGCAAAAAGTCACATTTTGCGAGGAATCACGTTTTTGTCGCAAAATGTCCAGTATTGCCACGTGTGCATAGTAAATTAAAATGGCTTTTCGCGAGGAATGTTTTGTCGCAAAAAATAGATTTTTTGCCGCAAAAAATAAATTTTTGTGAGAGAAAATTTTTGTCGCAAAAGGTCACATTTTGCGAGGAATTATTTTTTCGTCGCAAAATGTCAAGTATTGCCATATATGCATGGTAAATTAGAATGGCTTTTAGCGGGGAATTTTTTGTCGCAAAAGGTCTTTTTTTCGCGAGAAATATAATTTTGTCGCAAAAAATGTTCATGTTGCTATAAAATTTTTGTCACAAAATCCCATCTTTGTGTAATACGTTTTGCGATGAAATAATAATTTTGTCGCAATAGGTTTTATCTCTTCTTGATTTTACACGTATTTCATTGATCTTGTTATTGCACATAAATAAGCATATTAGTAATATCTCAATGAATCAATTTGTATTGTTATCATCATAATTATCATGTAGCCATAGGGCTAACACCCTTCTTCATGCATTCAACGGGAATCTATCAAGCAAAAAAATAAGAGAAATATCAAGTTTAGAGAGCATTTATATTCTTTATTTGCTCATTGAAGAGAGTTGTACTTTTATTGTGAATAATTCTCTTTGTTCTTGTATTGTGGTGAGAGTGAAATCATTATTGTAAAGGATAATAGTTATCCTTGAGAGAACTCTTGGTGTGGTGTTATCAAGAGATACAATTGAAAGAACTCTTGGTGTGGTGTTATCAAAGGTTGAAGGAAGAAGTCTTGGTAGGGTTATTCGTCAAGCAAATTGTAAAGAATTCTACAACTCAGTGGAAAGCCTTGTGCAGGAGCTAAGAGCCCGTGGACATAGACAAGGTTTCCCGAACCACGTAAATTGAGTTTGCACTCTCTCTATCCCTATCCTTATCCTTTTTAAATTCACTTACACTTGTGTTTGTTCATTATTGTTATTCTCTTGATTGCTTCTTGTATAACTTTTAATTTCATCTTCATCACTTTATTCTCAAAAAAAGAGTGAATTAATTTTGAACTTTCAAGAAAAGTTTTATAAACCTAATTCTATAAATAAAAACCCAATTCAACCCCCTCTTGGGTTGCCATACTTGGGTCCTAACTATCAGTGTGAATCTATCCAATCTAATCGTTATTAGATTATTTAAAAAAAAAAAAAGGACAGAAGAATGTAATCATGACATGGTGAGCACATGTGACCCATGGATTCGATGACGTGACTCATTATGCAGTCCTTTTGATCGTGATGCCCGTTTATGAATTAAACAATATCTTTCGAATTTTAACGGACCGAGATGGATGACTTATTCATGGACCGAATAGCATCCGCAAGAGTAATCTTGACAGCCGCCCATGATTTGAACGCTATCCCGTAAATGGGACTAAAAATAGAATAAAAGATGATAAAAAAATACAATACGAATAAAGTACAAAATTGTAAAGTACGATAATGTAAATTGTGATAATATAAAAGTCAATAAAATACGTAAAGGAAAATACGGTAAAAATAAAAGACAATAAAGTTAATGTGCACGTAAAGTAAAATGCAATAAAATAAAAGCCTGAGAAAGTAAATAACAAAAAATTAAACGGCAAAAAAAGACGAAAATGGGGTAAAGTAAAGAAGCCAAAGTAAAAGAAAAATAAAAAGAAAAGATAAAATGTAACAAAATAAATGGTGAATATCAAGGTGGAGGCATATTAGAGTGGTGGTTTGCCATTGACCATTGTCGATTTGTCACCACTTGCCCGTATTAACCTAATCTCCATTCTAAACCCAAATTCTAAAAAGCGCAACTAAAATGGAAAGACAAGAGAGAAAATGTGGTGATTTGCTCTCAGGTTGTATCGAATACTAAGTGTTTATTGACAGTTGTTTTGAAAACCAATTAAAAATTAGGGTATGAGTGCAAAGTTTGATAGTATGAGAGGTTCAAAGTGCATAGTAAAGGGGGTGTTTAGTAAAATTTGAAAATAGCAAGGGTTGGAAGGTGGTAGAACAGGGGTGCCTTTTTAAGAATTTAAAAGAAACTGGGTTGAAAAGTGTTGAGAGAAGGGGTGTTTTTGTAGAAATCTCAAAGAAAGAGGGTTGGAAAATGTTTGAAAAAAGGGTGTTATAAGGAAGTTTGTAGGGTCAGTGCCAGAAAGAAAGTGAATAGCTGATCCCAAATGAAGGGGCAGAGACCCAAATTTATAGGAAATTGAAAGAGGAGGTGCATGCATGTCTTCACGCATGCGTGTGTAGGACATACACGCATGTGCTCGGACTACACGTGCGTTTGTGTAAGGCCTATACGCTAGGCCTTCTTTCAAGTGCCATCTCCCTTTTTTAGGTGTGGCGTGCAACTTTCAAGTGTTAGTCATCCTTCTTTATGCACGTGCCTATTATGTCTCCATGCACAGTCTATTTTGCTATTTTTCAGGCACGATTTAGGCTTCCTTCATGGGCTTTTGGGCTTTTATGGTTCCAATTCATATGTTTTCGGCTTTTTCAGTGCAACTAGGCCTTTTTATCTTAAAAGCAGGAAATTTTTTCTTTGAAAGGTGTTGTCCCTATACCATCAGGAAATGGCCTTTACCAAGGCCCGCCTTCCAACCCCCACTGTAACCTTGCAGTGAAGGTCGACTCGTGTATGCATCAACGAACGGTTTTCACGTGTAAAGGGCATATGCACGACTTTTAATCAAGTTCCTGCTTTGATTGGTGTCTTTTTTTTTTCTTGTATAACTAGGCTTTGTGTTTGTAGTTGGGTTTTGTGTTTTGAGTATTTTTAGTTCGACTTTCAAATTAACAGTCCACTCACTTAGTATTCTTTGGTCATCATCATTAGGCTTAAACCATAAGCATAATTTTTATGCTTATAGGAAGGAACCCATCAAGGGGATGGAACCATGTTGGACTTGACAAAGCAGCATAAGTGATAGGAATATCTAGGATCGTGAACTCAGTCATCATTTCGATAGGCCAAATTTTCAGTAATGCCTTGAATATCCCAATCGCACTCCTCTTCGAGTCATCATAAGCCCTAATCACCATCTCACAAGGTTCAAGGTTATCTTCTTCAATACCAAGTGTAATATCTTCATAGGCATAATATTGATGGTAGACCCGTCATCCACCACGATGCAAGGAGAATCTTCCTTTCTATCTTTGTGGTGATAAACAATGGTTTGTTGTGATTCCTCTCTTTGAAAGGCAAATTATCACCGGTGAAGGTGATCATACCCTTCTCATTTACCCCTTTGAGTTCTCTCCTGGTCATTACAATCAACATCTCATCAGGAGTAGCAGCCATTGAAATCTCCATGCTTGCCAAAGCTTTTGCCATGGCTTCTCTATGCTTTCGGGATGAGATCCACAAGTCCTAAAAGTTAGAATTCACTTGAATTTTTTTCTAACTATTTGATCACTTGATCTTCTTCTTTTTTAACTTCTTCCTTGGCAAATTCATTGCCTTTCTTAAAAGCCTCCTTCTTCTCAACTGGTTTTTCTTTCTTATTCTCGTGGTAAAATCTACCACTCCTTGTTACTTTTTGTACCATCTCACTTTCTCCCTTGAATGTATATCCCTCATGTGTTTCTCCCTCAATTCTCTCCTTCTCTTTTTTATCACTACTAAAGTCAGCCCGAAACTTTGAAAAGGGTCTTCACTTTGAGAATGTCATCCCAAATACCCACGACTCTCACCTTCTTACACCTTCTACATAAACTCTCTCTTCTCATAAGGTTCTCACCTTGCTTTCTCTTTCTAGCTTTACTACCTTTCTTCAGTTTGAGTCTTCTAGGTGGTGGGCCTCTTCTAGCCCATTTTCTTGCCGTCACTTCTTGGAAAAGGCACTCATAGGTGTCGACTTCTCCTTGATGGATGCTTTTTCATCTTCCACTTCTTGCTCTTCATTTTACTCCTTTTCTTCTTGCACATAAATTTAGGCTTTAGGCTTCCCTTGATCCCTTTTATAGCAATGTTAGTCTATCCATCCTTCTTGGGGCAAACCTATGCTACCAAAGGAATGGGCTCTTCTTCTACCCTTTGAATGATCTTTTTGGGCTTTTCATTATCAAGCTTCTCTTTCTTGGCCTTCTTTTTAGTGGCCACTTTTCTAGTGGATCCCTCATGTTGCTTAAGTTGGATTTCTCCCTTCTCTTGGCTCTCTCGACCTTACTTGATCCTCCTTTTTCTTGAAAAGAGTTTATCACCTGCTCCTCGGTCAAGCCTAACCTAATCATGTTAGTAGATAAAGCAGGTGCCCAATTGTAATTGAGTAATGGATTCCTTCTTGTGTTAGGCTCTTTTAACTTCAGATTGGTAATTTGATGACGAAGACGAGTGTAATCATTGGTCACAAAATCGGACACTTGATGGAACTCACACTTCTCATGATGCATCCAATTCCTTGGTAATGGATTTGGAAGCTTTCTTAGTAATAACAGTTGCAAGACCCCTTCAGCTCTCGACTTGGCAAAAAATCGTTGACAATAATCTCCCCAATCAATGGAATTGTCTTTGTTGAGTTATTGCTTTCACCATAACATTCTTTTTGCTAGGTCCACTAGCTTGATGGTACTGCCTTTGACTTTTTCTTGGGTAGTTGTTATTACTCTTCTGCTTGGCCTCCAAATCTTTTATTTGAATGTCTAAATCATATAATTCAAAAGTCTCAATGGAAAAGCTAGCAAGTCTATAATTCATCAAAGCATGGGCTCCATTGATCACCATACAGGCCTGGTCCTTTTTTGCAAGCCTCACAATCATCTTGGCAGCTTTACCCCTCTAGAGAACCAAGTATTCAGAAAAGGTCTTATTGGGCTTTTGATGAGTTGTTTGTAAATCTCTTACAGTTACCTCCAGTTGGGTATTATGGTAATATCGCTCTACAAATTATTCAAATAGGTCTTCCTAATCTTCTCAAACTCTTTTGGGAAGATCATGATACCACACCAATGCATCATCTTTTAAGAATAGTGTAAAATAGTTCAAAATATACTCTTTTGACAAAGGAGCGGTGGCCATGACAACAACATACTTTCTCAAATTCGTCTTCAGATTGCCCTCTCTATTGAACTTGGGCAAATTAGGCATATGAAACTTTGGTGCTAAGTCATTGTCTCTAACGAGCAAAATGTCATCTAGCTTTCAACCCTTTTAAGCCCCTTCTTCTTTAGAAGAGACTGAGCCTCCTTCATGTCATTGGCTAATTGCTTGATTGATTCAGGTTCATCTTTGATAGTTAGGCCTTTCCCCCTATCTCTGCCTTCGCTAGTCTCATCCTTGTCACCACTATGCCAATCTAATGGTGGTTGATTTGCTTGGTTAGGCTCATTTTCCATAGCTTCTACAAATTAGGCTATTATTGTTGGAGCATAGTGATGTCGATCCCCATTTGAATCATCTTAGCATTGTTGTTTAGTACAGCCATTTCAGCAACTAGTTCAATGGTCTCAAGTCTTGTCAAACGACAACCTTATCTAACCTAAGCTATGATGGCTGTAAAATAAAGGTGTTAAGGCCATGCATGCATGATGTAATGCATTCTCATACACGGTCATAAACATACTTTTAGCCTTCCAATCTTATCTCTTCCACACACGATTGGTCAAGTCTCTATTCCAAGACTTTTGGCTTTACTCCTAAGTCATCATCATGGGATGTGGGAATGCAAGATTCTCTCTCCTAATTCTAATATTCAAGATGATCTTGGATTCTTCATGATTATCATAACATGACTCTAAATGTCATGATAACCTTAACTCATGGCACATGGCCTCATTTTGTTCTTATGGGTGATTTGAAAACTAGCATTTGTTCATGGTTCCAAAAGGTTGAGTCAATGTTATTCAAATCATGTGGAACTTACATCCATGGACTTGCATTTCAACATGGATTTTGGACATTCATCCGACTGAAAATTTTTAGATTCATTTATATAGGCTTGAGTCTCAAGCGTCCAAAAGTCTAAGCTCCTTCGAGCGAGAGATGCCCTTTAGGCTGGTCTCTTTTTATACCAAGTCAATGGTATGTCCTCAAAAGTGGTGACACCAACATAAGTTATCTAAGGGCAGAGTAGAGCTAAAGACTTCTCATGCCAATGCCACACAATTAATTTAGGTAATTCGTGCTTATTGTGTGCAAATATGTAGTGATACAAGACTCAAAATAACAAAGTAAGCTATTAGAATTTGGCACCCCAATTTCAACCAAATATTTGTATCTCTAGTGGAGTTGCCACTATAAATGAGACTTTCATCTCATCAAAGTGTTTGTGACCATAACATTATATCAAAGCCTCTTTCAAGACTTAAGGGAACACGAACGAAGCATGGACACATCTTGAGCCATGGAGTCGCCACCCAATTATTGAATTGAGAATGAATAAGGGCAATTCGATCCCTTGCCTCAGGATCTAAACTACCCTCATCTCTTGGGAAGTTCGGTATGAGCCACTCACCTTGCCTGGGTCTTAATATAGCCTCTACTAAGGTATACCAAATAAGAATAGCTTAAGTTGTTCATTTTTATGCACATATGCTTCCATTTTATCTTCATTAATCATGTGAGGTGTATTCACCCAAGGTAGTTGCATATTCATATATAGAAAGAGGGAGGAGAATTGAATTACATTCCTTTTAAACATTGTGGATAGGGGGTAGGACTACATTGCTCTTGGACAACTAAAGTAAATTCTATTTCTAAACACTTCAAAATATCCATTCATTCAAAACAATTTCATGCAATTCAAACATCAAATATGAATAATCAATTCAAGACGTGATAATTTGTTAATTTCTCACCATAATATGTGGGGCTATTCAATGTTTATCAAGCCTTTTCAAGCATACTTTCATACATGCATTCATAATAAATTAATTAAAATTCAAAACAAAGCCATAAACTAAATCATGGTACTTTCACCTAGATTTGATAATTCTATCATGGCACTCTAGCCTATTCATAGCAACTCTTATCGTGGCAATTTTAGCCTAGACATAAGTCAATTCTAGCCTAATCATGGCAAATCAGGCTGATTCTAGCCTAATTCAAACATTCAAGAAAATTCTAGTCCAATGCTATTTCCTAGCATACCTCAAAACAATTATAAGTCTTCCGATCATGATTTTGATTATGTGTTCTTAAGCATGATTTTGAACATTGCTCCTAAGCATGATTCTAAGCATTCACAAAGAAAATAAATTCCTAATCATGTTTCTAATAAAGGAGGGAAAGCGGACTTACCTTGGCACGCTTATCCAACTTGGAAAATAAACAAAGGGTTAAAACAAGTCGTAAAAACCCTAAACATGGTTCTAAGAATCAAAATAAAACCTAATCATGCCTATTATAAGAAAAAAATAAACATAGTCATGCTTATTCTAAAGCAAGAAAAATATAAAAGAAATAAAAAGAGAGAAGACTGAACTGCTCTAAGGATGTACCATTTTTGGGTTTAGAGCAATATAAAACGCCCAAAAAAGAAAAGTCCAAACTAGAAAAGACTACTTGAATTCTCAACTTTGCCTTAGTAGGGAACAAAGAGGATTTCTGGATGAAGGTTTGAGGGTTAGGTTGAAAAAAGGAAGGAAGGAAACCAAAAAGGAAGGTTGCCAACAAAAGTTTCCAAAAATAAATAAGAAGTACTGGCCAGCTGTGGGAGGATCGCCAACTAGTGGTGGGATAGTTGGCTAGCTGTGGACAAACCATAGAGTAATGGTTCCACTATCAGCTGGTGGTTGACCTATAGCTGACCGGTGGTTGCCTGCCAGCTGCTCAAGCTTCTATTGTTCTCAAATCACCCCCCTCTCTGACATTCAACTGTTCGATCGCACATAACTCTTCGAATTTAACTCCAATCTGTGATCTATAAAATTCTATGTAAACTAGATATCCATAGCTTTGTAGCGGTGTATGACTCATTATCGGATTCCTTCTAGATTAATTTATGTGGTTTTTCAAACTCATGTGTTAGTTTTCCAAGCTTTTGGTTGATTTCTTCTCATTTCTCTTCTCTTTGCTTCTAAAGCCACTCCAATCATTTCCATTGCTCATCACACCTTTGTGTTCCATTAGCGAGCCTAAAAGATCTAGTGCCTACAAGGGCTATAGACTATAGGCACGTGCCTATAACTTACAAGTGGCACTAGGGCTTACAACTTGCATAAGGCACGAACCCTAAAAGCATGTGCCTGTAATGTTACAGACAACACTTTTCCTCTAAAGACATCCATATGTCACCTCCAACTAGAGTTGCAGGTGCTTTGCCTCTAACTAGAGGCATGTGCTTGTAGTGCTAGAGGTACCGACCTTAGCCTATAGGCGCCACCCCTATACCTAGGCTTCTTTCTCATTTCACATCATTTGGGCTAGGGGCAGCCTTCAGGAGTAGGCTTCCTGCTTCCTTCCAACCTTACAACAACCTTACTGTAAAGGTCTATTCGCTGGTGCGTTAGGCAAACATAATTCCTAGAGTCTTAATCTCTCTCTCACTGGTTCCATATCGGCCCTAAGCTTTCTTGGCTTTTTTTTTTTTTTAGTGTCACTTCTATAGCTGAGAGAAATCCTCTAACTTGGTGCCTTTGGTTATCATCATCATGCCTAAAAAACCACAAGCAAAATTTTTAATGTTTATAGTTTGACCTCTACTTTGGAGGGGTTTATGGAGCATAAACATCGAACAAAGTATACTATGCCTTAAACTTACCTGCTTCAAGTCTAATTTCTAGGTTTCACTAGGTTTTATACCCCTTGGTGGTTTGAAGACCTCGTCCAGCTGAGTTATGCCTCTTGGCAGCTTCAAGGCCTAGTTGAGTACTCTTACTTTGATAATCCTGGCACATGGCCTTTAACAAAGTCTCAAATAGGGGTTGGATGCTTTCATCCTAGTGCTTGTGCCTTCACAAGGACCTATGATTTCACAAGGGCTTAACTTAGTCTAGATACTTTCATCTTGGTGCTTATGCTTTCACAAGGGCTTTAATGAAACTTGATGCTTTCATCTAGGTGTCTATGCTTTCATGAAGGTTTGACAGATTTTAGATGCTTTCACCCTACTGCTTGTGCTTTCATGAGATCTTGCTAAGTCGGATGCTATCATCTTTGTGCCTATGCTTTCATAAGGGTTTGCTAAGGTTAGATGCTTTCATCCAGGTGCTAGTGCTTTCATAAGGGCTTCACTGATTCCAAATGCTTCCATCTTTGTGCCTATGTTTTCATGAGGGCTTGCTAAGATTGGGTGCTTTCATCTAGGTGCCCGTGTTTTCACAAGGGCTTGACATATTTCAGATGCTTTCACCTTATGACTATGCTTTCATAAGGGCTTGCTGAGTTAGATGCTTTCAACGTTGTGCCTATGCTTTCACAACGCTTGCTGAGTTAGATGCTTTCAACGTTGTGCCTATGCTTCCACGAGGGCTTGCTGAGTTGGATGCTTTCATCTAGGTACCAGTGCATTCATAAGGGCTTGACTAATTCTGAATGCTTTTATCTTTGTGCCTATGCTTTCATGATGACTTGCCGAGACTAGGTGCTTTCATCCAGGTGCCTGGGCTTTCGCAAGGGCTTGACTTATTTCAGATGCTTTCATCTTGTACCTGTGCTTTCACAAGGGCTTCTTGAGTCGGATGCTTTCATCTTTGATCTTATGCTTTGACAAGGGCTTGCTGAGGCTGGATGCTTTCGTCCAGGTGCTTGTGCTTTCACAAGGGCTTGACTGATTCCAGATGCTATCATCTTTTTGTTTGTGCTTTCACGAGGGCTTGCTAAGATTAGTTGTTTTCATCCAAGTGCCTATGCTTTCACTAGGGCTTGACTGATTTTGAATGTTTTCATCCTTGTGCCTGTGCCTTCACTAGGGTTTAAGATTGACTTATTTCTTGGTTGAATGAAACACTTGCCATTTTAGGCAGAGTCTGGTAGGTTCTAAATAGGGTGCGCTTTTTGCGGGTTGAGATTCTTCCAAATTGCTCCAAGTCCTTCACTAGGGATTTATATCCACTCTCAAATGTATCTCAAAAGATGTTGGTTTTATCAACTTTTAGGATTTAGACTTTGATTTGAATTTTATGCTCCATTGGGGATTAGATTGGATTTAGTGCTCTATTAGGGATTCTATAAAATATTCCACTAGGGCTAAGTTTGAACTTTATGTTCCATTCGGGATCCTTATCATCTGTAATTCAATGGGGTTTGTATTTGGTTTAGTTCTTGAACATCTTGAGCCTTTTCTATACTGTGGTTCTGATGCAAATTTCTAAGCTTCTTCGCTAGGGAATGCTATGTTTCTTGCAAAACTTGGCCACCATTTGACCATATTCTATTCTAGTCCTGGCTTTTCTACTAATTATAGATTGCATCTCAAAAGGCCAATTCTCGCCCACACTCTATTCAGAGTCTTACTCTGATTTTGCATTCTAGCTATGCTTTGCCTTCTCTATACTATAATTCCAAAGAAACTAGTACTTAATGGGATTATGTATGCTTTTTTCCTATGCCCTCAAGCGTATTATCATTATTTCTATAGGAGCTAGTCCTTCTTCTTCTTGTTCTGATGCCATCATTTCTCTTAAAGGAGTTGACCCCTGTTCGTCTGGGATTGCCCCCAGTATCTGGCTAGATTGAGTTTGTGTCACACTTCTTGCAAAAAAGATCCATTAGGAAGTTCATCAAAGTGTACAAAAATTTTACCTTTTCATTGCCTTTTTAGGAGCATGTCCTCTTCTTTCTATCGTCGCTGCTATTCTTGGAGAAGCTTCCTCCTACAATTTCACCTTTTGAAGGCTATTCTTTGACCGCATGCCTCTTTTGATGCATCCATCGTCACTCTAATGACTATTCAGAATTCTCCTACTTTTGCCTACCTGCAATCATAAAGAACATTCTTGTCAACATCACTTTGCCCCCAACATACTTAGAGATCGAATTGACTTTCTCAAGAGCCAATGCTATTGGCGGATATTTCATGTCCACCCTAATGTTGGTCTTCTTCACTTTTGCATGTTGTGCTTTATCCTTTTTCCTACTTTTATGTCTTTTACTGATCCCTACATACTTGTTTAATATTTTTATGCAAATGTCATGCATGCATGCTTCCATGTTTAAGCACTTATGCTAACTTTGCTTATGTTTCTTAGGCATGGCAACCAACTTCAGCAAGACATATACCATCTTCAACACAAGAAGAACTGACCTGAGGTTCAACTTGTTGGTTTCATCCAAAAGGATTTAGTTTCATCAGATAGTGCAATGAATGATGTCAAGCAAAAGGAAACTTAGGGTAGCAAACAAACAGAGATACTAGAGGTGATCGAGCAGACAAAATTGAGTATTTGGGCTGATTTGGAATTTTTCCTTTTGTATTTAGGGAATTTTATGGGCTTTGGGGATTCTTTATTTTTCGCTATTCGCTTGCAGTCTACAAAAGGATGCTTGATGCTGTATCCCTGGGATAGATTCCTCATCTAAAATTATTTTCCATCATCGGTCACCATATGGTGTGGTATCCCAAATCTATATCTACTTTTCCCCTTATAAACTCAACCATTTGCCTTACCCCCAGTTTTGGCAAAAATAATTTTGCTTCCATCCACTTTGAGAATAATCATCACAACTACCCTACACTTCTTCGTTAGATGTTACACCTCTATAATTCCTTATTTCCTATATGCTTTCACAAGATGATTAAGGCAACCTTAGTCAAAGTCCTTAACAGATTAACAACTTATTGAAGCAAGTGGTTGCTATCAGATAAACACTATTTTGCCAACAATACTGAATATCGCTCTTGTTAAAACCGTTGTACATCCTTTAGGCCATATTATTCTCTTCAACTATTAGGGGTCTTTACCCCCTGTGTGGAAAAATTGGCATTGTCCAGTGTCTTTACTGGTTTGTAATCCTGAATGGATTCCAAAGTGTCCTAACATATCAAGTACATTATGCACGACACAAAAAAATACCCAATCACTGACAAAGTGCAAGCATAAGATGCTATAAATTCTCAACGCATCCAATGCCTCTAAATTTAGACCTCTGTTGATCCTTTCATATTACTCGTTTCTAGTCTCCAGCTTTTGTTGGTCCAAAAGGGAAATGGAGCTCAACATACTAGCCATAATGAATCACGTGCTCTTATCTTTTGATTTCTACTACTCTTCCATTAAAAGGGAATAACATCTTGTAGGAACTTCTTCCAATTCTTTTCTCTTCTTTTTTTTTTCTTTTTCTCGTTTTGAATGAATAACATTGCATATGAACTCTTTTAATTCCTTGCTAGCTTTCTAAGCATAGCTACCAATGTTTTTTCCTATAATGTTCATATGCTATGAGTAAAGGGTATTCAGTGGAAAAAATTTTAGTGTTAAGGTAGATTCTAGAGGTTCGATGAAGACAAAGGCTTAATCGGGCTGAACCAGGTGCATTAGCAATAATGATTCATGCATAGGTTGGCTTGAAAAGGCTCAATCGATCCAAATAAGGCCTAAATCATTTTCCTAACATGATGTAACCTAGGATTTCATCTCGAGTATAGATCAGATGGGTTCTAGAGTCTTGTGAGATGTTTAACACATCATGCTATTTATATAAAGTTTTTCTAAGTAGTGAAAAGGTTCCATATTCATGGCCATTGTGCTCAGATGTCGAAAAATCAATAATGAAACTCAACTAGCAAAAGAATCAGTCATGCGAACAACATAATCTTGAGCATTAGCCAAGGTATAGTTCTAATGAGTATCATCATTATATCACAACATATTGATCATCAGAAAAATCACGCAACTCATATGTTTTAACTAAACAAAGCATTCAAAGTAAATAAGCAAATCAAATCACATTTTCAAAATGAATATTGTTATTAAAAATAGCTTCATTCCTTAGTCAAACATGATTACCTTGCCCCTAGTTGAATCCATTTGTTCATAGGAGTTTAGCACTGGTTCCTCCATTAACTTCGAGCTAATCAAGTGGATGGTGGCTGGTAAAGAGGATAGGTTATAGTGAGTGTTTGTTTGTTCTGTTTTAGGATTGGAACCCTACCATTGTCAATGAAATCCTATATCTCATGATGTAATCAGGTATAGTTGTCTATAAAATGCCTAATGGTTTGATGGAAGAGGTAGTATTCATGGTGTTTATGGCCTGGTGGGTATGGCTCTTGCTGTTGCTTGAAGGGCAATGGTAATAACTTGAAATGTGCATGTAGCTTCTCAAAAATCTTGGACAATGGTGCCCTAAGTTACTGAATTTTGTCTTCTAGTACGGTTCCACAACATTTACTTTGACAATCTTGGTGGTTGCTCCCTTATTTTGAGCATTGTTTCCTAGGTCTCTTTCGACAACTTTTGGGTTTTCTAGTGTTTGCGGAGATGGTTAATGCGTTGGTGTTGGATGTGGTGGTGGACTTGGAGTCAGCTTCTGGATTAATAGCTTTGTCAGTTAGGATACTTGTAACTTCAATATCTCTATATCTACACTTATCCTGTCAACCTGCTTATTAAAATTCCTTATTTTATCTAGTTCAACCATCTCTACTTTCTACAAATGTTCTCTTTTATTGGCCCAAATGCTAGCATTGGTCTATGTCCTTAATTAATTGAGGACTGAAATATTTTCTTCCTTCTTTTTCTACACCTTTTGCACACCATCACTTACTTGCTTACCTTTGCCTAGATTACATCATATACTCTTAATTACTACTTGTAAATAGGGCTCTCATCCTGCTAGAGCGTTTGCAACCACGACATTATGTCAAAGCCTCTTCTAAGACTTAAGGAAACACAAACGGGCCATGGGCACGTTTGGAGAAAGGAGTCGTCACCTACTTATTCAGTTGGGAAGGAATGGGGGCAATCTGATCCCTCACTTCAAGACCTAAAGTACCCTCATCCCTTCAGAGATGGGTTTGGGAAGTTAGGTACAAGTCTTTCAACTCATAGGGATGTAAATCTAGCCTCCATTTGGGATATACGAAATGAGAATATCTCGTGTTGTTACTTAGCTCGCTTAGCATTGTTCGTTTTATACACACATTATTCATTTTATCTTCTTTAGGCATGTGAGGTGATTATTCAAGCAATGGCAATTCTATATTCATACATAGAAAGAGGGGGGAGAATGGATTACATTTCTTTTCAAGCATAGGGGAATAGGAAGAGGATTACATCATTTATGACAAAATAGTACAATATTTCGTATATTATATTCATTATAAGTCATGATCTCTCACCATCAATGTGAGTCCTCTATCACTTCATGGCATCATACAATTACACTTCTCAATATATAAACATTCATATGCATAAATCATACAAAGCCATAATCTAATATCATGGCATTCTAGCCTAGATTTGACAAATTCTGTCATAGTATTCTACCAATTGTATTCTAGCATTATTCATATCAATTCATATATCATCATGGCATTTCTAACCTAAAACATAGCATCTGTGCCATATTCTAACCTAATTCATGGCATTCATGGCATATTCTAGCCTAATTCAAACAATCACCAATCATAGCATTCAAGGGCAAAATGATAATTCTACCTATTCTATGCTATTTCATAGCATTCACTAAAGCAAGTAAGTTTTCCTAGCATGATTCTAATTATGTACTCCTAAGCATGATTCTAAGCATTCGTGAAGAAATTAGATTCCTAAGCATTTTTTAAATAAGAAAAAGAAATCTGACTTACCTTGACAAGTATTTCCACCTTACAAAACAAATAGGTTTAGAATAATTTGTAAAAACCCTAACCATGCTTCTAAGCATAAAAATAAAATCTAAACATGCTTTTCTAGGCAAGAAAATAAAAGAGAATGAGAGGGATGAGAGAATTATGCTCTTAAGATGTACCATTTTCAGGTTTAGAGCAATAGAATGCCTAAAAAAAAATACTAGAAAAGACTTCTAAAATTCTTGAGCGTGTTTTCAAAATAGAGAAAGGGATGATTGTATTCGACAATCGGTGTGAATTACAAAGTGAGAGGGGTAAGGTTTATATAGGAGAGGGGTGAAGATGAAAAAGGAAGGTCCCAAAGTAAATTTTTGAAAATAAGCTTCCAAGGGCCTGGTGGCCATCTTATGGATACCTGGCGATTGGCCAATAGCTGACTGGCTATTAGATGGGCACGTGACTGTCTTGGATAGCTGGACGACTATTTGATAGTCAACCTACTAATTTCCTTTCGCCCCCACTTCCTTTTTTATCATCCTTCGATGCAGCCTTTTCAGACATTCGTCCTTTCAGTCACGTATAACATTTTCAATTCAACTCCGATTTATGATCCGTAAATTTCTATAAAAACTAGACATCTGTAGCTTTGCAAGACATATGAATCATCACTAGATTCCTCTCGATGTAATTTATGTGATTTTTCAAAATCATGTGTTAGTTTCCCATACTCTTCACCAACTTCTTTTCACCTTTATCTTATTGACTCTTAAGGGCCTTTTGGTCATTTATTTGCTTGATATTCAACTTCACTTCATCCTTAAGCTTCAAAAAACCAGTGCTTACACTCCTTATGTCTCATCATCCAGGATCTCATCCCATACTCTTGTCACTCTCACAACCTATGTAATCCTTTTCTCTTTTTCTATCGTCTCCTTCTTAACCTTATAAGAACTCAACACTTGTTGATCAGTCAAACTCACACTAATCATGTAGGTTGTGGCCTCATGATGAAGTCGTGTGTATTTGTTTGTGGTATAGCCAGGTGTTTGATGGAAGTCACAATGCTCATGGTGCTTGAATTTGGCTGGTAATGAGTTTGGTGGAGGTACGGGTGCAAAGGGTGATAGCTTATATTAAGTATGGAGCTCTTCGAAAACCGGGGATAAGGGTCGTCCTAACTAGCTGAACTTTTGTCAGTAGGGCTTTCACCCAACCAGAGTGCTTACGACCTCTACACTGTGTCAAAGCCTCTTTTAAGACGTAAGGGAACACAAATGAGCCATGGGCACGTCTGGAGGAGTCGCCACGCAAATATTCAATTGGGAATGAATGGCGGTAATCCGATCCCTCGCTTTAGGACCTAAACAGTCCTCATCCCTTCAGAGATGCATTTAGGAAGTTCGATATGAGTCTTTTGACCTGCCCATATATAAATCCGACCTCCATTTGTGAAATACCAAATAAAAATAACTCATATTGTTACTTAGTCCACTTAGATTGTTCGTTTTATGCACACATTTTCATTTTTATCTTCTTTAGTCATATGGGATGATTATTCAAACCAATAGCAATTATAAACATCTATAGAAAGAGGGAGCAAAATAGATTATATTTCCATCATACATGGGGGAATAGCAAGAGGATTACATCATTTGTTCTTTAACAATAAAATAATGTAATATTCCATACATTCATATGTTTCAACGTTCATTCTAAGTGATGGTCCCTTACCATCAATATGAGTCCACCATCACTTCACAACATCACGCAATTATACCTCTTAATATACAAACATTCATACATAAACAAACAAATTATAAATCAAATAAAGCCATAATCTAATATCATGGAATTCTAGCCTAGATTTTTAAAAATTCTATCATGGCAATTCTACCTATCGCTTATTCTAGCCTAATTCACATCAATTATCATGGCATTTCTAGCCTATTATGGCATTCATGGCATATTCTAGCCTAAAGATGGTAATCATGGTATATTGTAGCCTAATTCAAGCAATCATCATAAAACAAGCAATTTAAGGGCAAAACGATAATTCTTACCTATTCTATGTTATTTCCTAGAATTCATCAAAGCAAATAAGTTTTCCTAATATGATTCTAATCATTTGCTATTAAGTATAATTATAAGCATGTACTCCTAGGCATGTTTCTAAGCATTCACAAAGAAAGTAAATTCCAAAGCATGATTCCAGTAAAAGAGGGATTGCAGACTTACCTCGACAGGCTTATCCATCTTGCAAAATAAATAGGATTAGAATAATTCGTAATAACCCTCGCATGCTCCTAAGCATAAAATTAAATCGTAAGCATGCTTCTTCTAAGTAAGAAAAATAAAAGAGAAAATAGGAAGGACGAGAGAATTCTGCTTTTGAGACAAAACCTTTTCAGGTTTACAACAATAGAACGCCTGAAAACTTTACACTAGAAAAGACTTCTCGAATTCTCGAGCATGTCTTCAAAAGGAAGAAGAGATGATTGTATTCGACAATCGGTGTGTCCTACAAAGTGAGAAGGGGGGATTTATATAGGGGAGGGGTGAAGATGACAAAGGAAGAAACAAAACAAAAAAGGAAGGTTCATTTTGAATATTTTCAAAAATAAGCCATAAAGGGTCGGGCAGCTATCATTAAACTACCTAGTGGTTCTCAGACAGCCAATCGACCATCGTCCAAACAATCGGGTGGCTGTCATATGGTCAAGCGACTATTTGACAGTCGACCAACTATTATCCCTTCGGTCCCTTCCTATTTTGCTGTCCTTCGTTGCTGTCCCTTTAGACCTTTGCTCCTCCGCTTGCACATAACTTCTTGGATTCAACTCCGATTTGCAATCCATAAATTTCTATGAAAACTAGACATCTGTAGCTTCCCAACCGTATATGAGTCATCATCGGGTTCCTTCTATATTAGTTTTTGTGATTTTTCAAAGTCACATGTCAGTTTTTGAGATTCTTCACCAACTCCTTCTCACCTTTCTCTTCTTGGCCCTCAAGGGCATTTTGGTATTTTTGTTTGCTCATCTTCCAACCTTATCCTTTATCGAGCCTTAAAAGATCAGTGTTTATAACATACCCCTTGTGAAAAAGTCTTTCATCCTGCCAGAGCGTTTATGACCACGACACTGTGTCAAAGCCTATTTCGAGACTTAAGGTAACACAAACGAGCCATGGGCACGCCTGGATAAAAGAGTCGCCACCTAATTATTCAATTGGGAATGAATAGGGCAACCAATTTCTTGCTTCGGGATCTAAACTACCCTCATCCATTCAGAGATGGGTTTGGAAAGTTAGGTATGAGTTTTTCCACCCGCCCGAATGTAAATCTGACCTCCACTTGGGAAATACCAACTAAAAATAACTCGTGTTGTTACTTAGTCCGCTTAGCGTTATTCATTTTGAGCACATATTTCCATTTCATCTTTAGGAGGAATGTTAGGTGATTATTCAATCAAAGTAGTTGTATATTCATACATAGAAAGAGGAAGGAGAATAGAGTTACAATTCCTTTCAAACATGGGCGAAGGGAAAGAGGATTACATCAATTATTCCTCAATAATAAAATAAAGTAATTCTACTTGTAACACTCCAAATATAACATTAACATAAATAAAGTATTCAATAATAAAAGCATATTCATGCAAATCATACATTTAATAAGCAATCAATTAGAGATTCGATAAATAAGGAATTCTTCACCACCATATGTGAGTTTATTCCATGCTTATCAAACCTCTACATGCATATTCATACATATATCATTCTTTGGTAATGGTCCCATACCATCAATATGAGTCCACCATCACTTCATGGCATCATTCTAATTAAACTGTATTCATGGTAATTATTATTCAATTAATTCAATACAGAGCCATAATCTAATATCATGGCATTCTAGCCTAGATTTGATAATTCTATCATGGCATTCTAGCTTGTCGCTATTCTAGCATAATTTACATCAATTATCATGGCATTTCCAGCCTAACATAACATTCATGGCATATTCTATCCTAAACATGATAATCATGGCATATTGTAGCCTAATTCAAGCAATCATCATCAAATAAGCAATTTAAGGGTAAAACGGTAATTCTTACTATTCTATGCCATTTTCTAGTAATCATCAAAGCGAATAAATTATCCTAGCATTATTCTTATCATGTGCTCTTGAACATGATTCTAAAAATGTACTCCTAGGCATGTTTCTAAGCATTCGCAACAAAAGTAAACTCTTAAGCATGATTGTAATAAAGGAAGGATTGCAGACTTATCTCGACATGCTTATCCATTTTGTAAAATAAATAGGGTTAGAACAATTTACAATAACCCTAGCATGCTTCTAAGCATAAAATTAAATCCTCAACATGCTTCTCCTAAGTAGAAAAATAAAAGAGAAAATGGGGGGGAGGAGAGAATTCTGCTCTCAAGAAGTACCTTTTTCGAGTTTAAAGTAGTAAAATGCTTATAAAAATTTATACTAGAAAAAACTTCTCGAATTCTCAAGTATGACTTCGAGGGGGAGAGAGATGATTATATTCGACAATCGGTATGTATTGCAAAGTGAGAGGAGGGAGTTGAAGATAAAAAAGGAAGTTTTTAAAGCTAGTTTCCAAAAATAAAGCACAAAGGGTTGGGTAGCCGTTTCCAAACTCGGGTAGCAATCTGATAGCTAACTAACCATCAACCAATAGCCTGGCTACTATCAGATGCTTGGGGGGCTGCCTTGGGCAACTGGGCAGATTTTTGATGGCCGAATGATTAATATCCCTTCGGCCCTTTCCTTTTTCGTCATCCTTTGATGTAGTCCCTTCAGACCTTTGTTCCTTTGATTGCACATAACTTCTTGAATTCAACTCTGATTTGTGATCCATAAATTTCTATGAAAACTAGACATCCTTAGCTTCATAACGATATATGACTTATCCTCAGATTCTTCCTAGATTAATTTTTGTGATTTTTCAAAATCACATGTCAATTTTTAAGGCTCTTTAACAACTTCTTCTCACCCTTCTCTTCTTGGCCCTTAAAGGCATTTTGGTCATTTTATTTGCTCAACATTCATCTTCATTTCATCATCGACCTTCAAAAACTTAGTGTCTATGGCTTACCCCCTACTTTGGAGAGGTTCGTGAGACACAAAAGTCGACAAAGTACTCTTACTTCGCCTTTTTTCTTCCATCTCACCATCTTTGACTTCGTCCTTCTTCTTTTAAACTTCCTTCCTTTTATACAAAAAAGTGCATCCATTCAAGGACTAATATGCCCATCGAAGGCTTGAGGTGTCCATCTAAAGGTGATTATGCCCGTTCGAAGGTAGATGTGCCCGTCTTAAGGTAGATGTACCCGTTCAAGCTCTAGAAAGCATTCTTATGATGCCACAATAAAATACTCTTTAGTGCACCTACTTCTTAGGGTTTCAAACACTCTTTAGTACACCTACTTCTTAGGCTAGGTAACACTCTTCAGTGCACCTATTCTAAGGGCTTAGAACACTCTTAAATGCATCTACTTCCTAAGATTTTGAACATTCTTCAGTGTGCCTCTTTTTAGGGCTTGTGCCTATTCTAAAGGCTTAAAACACTCTTAAGTACACCTACTTCTCAGGGTTTTCAACACTCTTCAGTGCGCCTCTTCTTAGGGCTTGTGCCTTATCTAAGGGTTTAAAACACTCTTAAGTGTACCTCTGACACATCCGAAAAAGGATTGTCTCCCAAGTATAGGAGTGTCAAAGTAATAATCCCGGTGAGACCGAGGTCGATCCACGAGGAAGGGAATTTTAGCGTTACAAATTATAAGATAAGCAAATATGGTGTGAATAATTCAAAGAAATGTCAAGATAATATCAATAAATATGTAAGATGGTAGGCGGTATTACCGACCATTCAAATATAAAACAAAAAGCAAGAGGAGGTAAAACCATCCATGGAAATAGGTGGTATAACCAACCATAGTAAATTAAAGAACAATTTCATAAGGTGGTAGAACCTACCATAGTAAATAAAATAAAAAGTTCATAAACAATAGAATAATTAAAGTACAAGAGGAATTAACACAATAACAATGAAGGCTAAGGTTAGGGGATCCGCCCTTGATATTTCAAATAAGGATAATTAACCCATTTTAGTTATATGAATTATATTTGTTTCATTACCAATATTTATACCACTTCTTGTAAATGGGTTCAAGCATCCAATGTGCCAATCACCATATGTCTACAACAAATCAAGGTTCCTAACTAGATTCGTGTCGGTAAGGAAGAACCATACATCATCTAGAAAGGATCCAAGCATTTGATGTGCCAAGGATTGTCGACAATGGATCAAGACCTCCACTTTACGAGTGGTGTCAAGATTGATTAAGAAATTAAATATAAATCATATTGAATAAACATTATAAGATTAAGATTATTAAGCACATATTAAGGGTTAGAGAATCCTTATTCTCATATCAAGGGTTTCACCCTTTCACCTTAGCAAAAGAGAAATTAGAAGAACATTATAATAGAAAGAAAATAAAATGCAAGAAAAAGGAAATTCATTAATAACATAAACACACAAAACACAATACAAGATCCTAGCCAAAGCCAAAATGTTCCAGCCAAGGCCAAGATGCCCTAATGGGTCACAAGGCACCTCTATTTATAGATACATCCAGGGGCAAACTTGTCAAATTACAAGGGCATAATTGTCAAATATTAGTTGTAAATATCTTTGACAATTGGGATCATTAGGCACCGACTTTGACCATCAATTTTGACATCGAAATGTTGTGAATTTTAATCACATGTCTTCATGAAAGTTGTAGATATTTCTCTCAGCTTTCTAGAACATATTGATTTGCACAATTTGGATACGTATTTTGAGAGATACGGTCCAAATACTGAGGCCTGGTCAGACTGGGCCGAGACTGTAGATGGGTTCACTTCAAGCCCAATTTTGGTCCACTAAGAGCCCGAATTTGATTATGCTTGTGAAATGCAATATTGTAGAAAATTGAATTAGCTTTCCAAAACATTAAGAATTGCACCATTCTGATCTATAAATAGAGAGTTATGCCTATTTTACCAAACCTGTAACAAAACAAAAATTAAGAGGAAGTTAATTCCAAAGATGCAAAGACTACAAATATGCTTAAGTTGAGGAATTTAATGACACTATTAATGCAATATGATGAACTAAGCTCTTATTAAACATACATATTTAAGTGTTCATCACACCCCCCAACTAGCTTATTGCTAGTCCCTAGCAATTAAAGCGTTATTATTTAGAAGTGATTTATAAAATTTTACATCCAAGGTGGTCATTATTGCACTCTCTTTGATTTTATCCAAATAAACAAACTCTCAACTGATTTTTTTTTTAAATGACTCATGTACCCTTCAGTCAAGATATCTATAAACCTTCTTTTTGTGCTCAGTCAACACATGATTATGGGGCTTATTAGAAAGAAGCCATATCGGTTCTAATATTTGCTAAGGCTAACAACCTTAGGTAAGGGGCATTTATTCATTTTATATATATATATTTTTTTTTTTCTCTTTTTTTTTTTTAAGGAATGCATCTTTAACCCATGTAGCGAGCCTTAGGCTAATGACTCCCAGACCAGTTGGCCTTAGGGCATTAGGTGTTAAGACACCCCTACGAGCTTAACGACTCGGGTTGCCGATGCTTTATTTTTGCTTAGAAACTTGTGGATAGTGCAATGTTCAATCCCATTAAGCTTTCTCCTTAATCCATGTAGCGAGCTTTGGGCCAATAGCTCCCAAACCAGTTGGTCTTAGGGTATTAGGTGTTGAGGCACCCCTCGGGCTTAATTGCTCGAATTAAGGAGGCTACAAGACCAAACTTATCCACCATTGCTTTCTCTCTTTTTTTTTTTTTGCTTTCATTTTTCATTTTTTTTTTTTTTTAAACTTTCCCCTTCCTTTTGTTGTTATCCTAAACAAAACAAAAGAACTCAAATATTGCAATATTTCATTTCGCCACCCACAATCATACATCAAGGTATGTGTGTGTGTGAAGAAAGATTCATAGATACTTGCTTAATGAGCACATAAGCACACAATTTATTAAATGATAAGGTTGTGAGAGTTCATAGATTTGAATGATTCAAAGTGAAATGAATAAGACCTCCTTGTTATAAAATTCAAAAATCAAGACTAAATAATATCAAATAAGTCTTCAAAAATGCAAAAATAAAATGACAAATTGGTTAGAATGGGTTTTAAGAGTTCAAACTGGTACTCCCTACTCTGCCATTCCTGACCCAGAATGCGTCTCAGGAGGATTTGAACTCCTTACACCGCACTCTGAATCTAATTACTAACTCGCTTTTTTTTTTTTGCAACAAAAAAAGAAAATTTAAGACACACTTATGTCTACTATCCTTCACCCCCAACCAAATGAAACATTGTCCTCATTGTTTAAATGTAGAGAGATAAAGTATAGGAGACATTACCTGAAGCTTCTGTTATTCAAGAGAGATGACCTGAAAGACTCATAAAATAACATGCCAAAATAAAATAAAATAAAGGACAAGAAGAAAAAAAAATTATAAATGGAGATTCAGATCCAATTTGCACTTTTTGTTTTGCCCTCTTGCCCAATTAATTTGAGTACTAGCTGGGTCAGGTTCATACTCAACTTCTTGTAATTTGTCGAGTAACTCACCAGCAGAAGTGGCAGAAACAAGGATCTTTCTTACCCAATGTTGGATAAAATTTTGTTCTACAGCTGCATCAACAAAACTTATTAAAGGATCAAAGAAATTGTTAACATTCAACAAACCTATGGGTTTTTGATGGAGATTCAGTTGGGCCTAAGAGGCAATTTGAAAAATTTCTTCAAGAGTGCCAAAGCCACCTGGTAAAGCAATAAAGGCATCTGAATTGATGAGCATATGTGCCATGCGTTCATGCATAGAGGAGACCTATAACTCCTTCCCAACCGTTTTTCTAACAATGCTTTCTACAGCCAAAGCTTTAGGAATAACTCCTAACACTTGACTACCTCCTACATGTGCAGCTGTTGATACGCAACCCATTAACTCGAGGCTACCTCCCCTATAAACCACATGAATCTTTCTTTCAGCCAGTAGTCTACCAAGGTAATTTGCTACTTCTATAAACTCCTCACTTTTACCCGGTCGAGATCCACAGAATACACATATCCTTTGGATTCGATGTTTTGAAGTTCCCTCCATGTCTATGCAACTCTCTAACTATGTGTGAAGAAGAGAACAAGAGATGTGGTATTTATGGAGTGCAAAAAGGTATGCTAATGATGATATCTATCTAGGTAGCTCGGTTGTTTGTTGAAAAATTTGACAATAATGCATAAAAATTCAAAAGACGATGAAATAAGACACCATAAGTCAAAAGATACAAATTAAAACATGACAGCTATGAGGTATTAAAATTCAAAAATGATGGCACGCATGCATATGTACAGGTAGTTGTGACTGTGGCTCACATCTTCCTCTGGTTTTACGTCCAGAAACGGCTTAAACACCTTCTATGAGTTGGGGATATGCTTCCCATCCAGTTTTCTTATAAACTGGCAAACAGGGTCGTTTTGAGTCAGATTCCCAAGACTATAGCGTTCCTGCTCATCTCGGAATTGTGTCCACAAATTAAAAATTTCACGCTGCACAAGTCCACAAGAATGCGTCTCAAGAGTCACTCGGATATCATCCAAGGACTCCTTACTCAGTCCATCCTTGATGAACTGTAGCTTATCCTCTCGATTGTTAGACAAATATCCCAAAGAGCGGCAACGCTGGTTACAAGTCCATCTTGCACATTTGTGACAAACTTGTAACCTTTTTGTCTTCGCTTTTTGGCATAAGAGCTTTTTCCCAAACCTGGCATTTGGGAAACAAGATTATCTGAAAACTCACAAGAGAATCGAACCTTGGCTTCAATTAACCATCTTAAATCAGCAGGAATACCCTTACGCATCAACAACCTTAGTCTTTCTGCACGAGCTTTATAAATTTTAAGCAAATCATTTTGAGGAAGAGAGGGAAAATTTTGTGCAATTTTGAGAGAATGGTATCCATGTGAAGAAAATGAGAGAGAAGAAAAGAAAATGGATGCAAGGTGAGCAACAGTTTTTAGGGAACTGAAAAACCGACTTTAAAAGTCACGGAGTACCGTATCTGCCACTTGACCGGAAAACAAAATGCAAACACACAAATAAAATAAAAGCACATAAAATAAAATGAGAACAAACTAGAAATGATAGCAAAAATCAAGAATAAAAATAAAAATATGGCACCGATGGATGAAATTTGAACAATCGTAAAAAAAAGCCAAAAGAGGAATCTCTTCGAAAGTAATTTACCACGGTCAAAAATATGCCATTGAGGTGGTACCTTTCTTTTTCCTTTATTTGTAAGAATGGAAGAGATTACCACTAGTTGAATTTGTTTGTCCTTGAGGCATGCATTCTTGAGTGTGGATGTTTCTTCCTGCCTTTGTTTAAAACATGGCTCCCAACTTTTAATCTCTTTCACCTGTACAAAATCAACCAATGAAAATTCTTTAGAGGCAATGGGCACTAGTTGCATATTTGCTTCAAATGAACTAGTTAACCCAATTTCTGAAGGACTTGACAAATTCTCATTTTGGATATAGTCTTCCACGTTAATCTTATTAGCTTCCTCAAATTCATCATGCTTGAAAAATTCACTATTGTCAAAATTTTGGTTGTGTTCCTTTGCATGATGACATGAGGGCATAAATGAGGGTTCGGTCTCTTCCTTGTTAGGTGTAGGTTTATTAACCTCTTCCTTACCCTTTAAGATTGATTCATCATCTTTCTCATAAGGGTTAAGAATATGTTCAACCTTACCATCGTGAAGAGTACTTACCGAATCTTCATCTAGATGTTGGCCACTTGGATTACTCACATGTGGATTGATGAAGGTTGGCTCTAGTTGAGATGGAAACTCACCTTTCTCATGAGGACTAAGTACAAATGCAAACTTTTCAAGGGCATCATTCAAGTTTGCCATAGTTTGAGCAACTTGACTATTAAAAGCCTCTTGCTTTGCAATGAATGAATTCCATATTTCTTCAAGATCCTTATAAGATGCATGATCATGAGCTTTTTGAAAATTTTGACATGATTGAAAGGGAGGTTGGTAAGATTGTGCATGATTATCATTCCTCCAATCAAAATTCAAGTGATTTTTCCATCCAAACTTTTGTGAGTAAGGATTAGGATTTGACCTTTGGAAAGTGTTTAAAACATTGGTTTGGTCATGGAGACTTTTCCTAAAGGTAGGCACAATTGGGCAATCATCCGTAGGATGATCACTAGAATTACAAGTTTGACAGACAATTTTCTTGCATAGACCACATTTCTAAGTCCTCGACTTTCCTAGCTAGGGATGTAAATTTAACATGTAGATCATGATTCTCCCTAAAGTTATATATGCCTCTACTAGACGTTCTTGGTACCTCATAGGTTCCAACATTGTTCCAATTTTGGGCATTTTTCGCTAGTAAGTCTAGGAAATCATGGCTTCATCAGGGTCTTTATTTTCAAATTGTCCATTACACATTAATTCTACCATTTGCCTAGCTTGATGTGTAAGACCTTCATAGAAAATTAAAACTAGTCTCCATGTTTCCAAACCATGGTGAGGACAAGTATTAAGCAATGCTTTATACCTATCCCAACATTGGTAAAAGGTCTCTCCTTGTTTTTGAGTGAAATTGATGATTTGCCCTTGAGAGAATTTGTTCTATAAGGAGGAAAGAATTTTTTCAAAAATTGTTGTTGCATTTCATCCCATGAACTAATGGATCTTGACCTAAGATTTTGTAGCCATGTTTTAGCTTTATCTTTTAAAGAAAAAGGAAAAAGCTTTAATCTAAAGATGTTTATGCTACAATTTAGGTCACAATAGATATTACAAAAATCTTTAAATTCTCTCAAATGCAAAAATGGGTTTTCAACATCTAGGCCATGAAAGTGGGGTAAGAATTGAATGAAATCCGATTCATGGTTGAAATATTTTGCATCATGAGGGAAGACTATGCATGATTGTGCATGAGTTCTTATGTAATCCATTAATGTCCTTGGTTGGGTATGAGCATGTTTTCCAAAGAAGATGAGTGGCTACAAACAATTCTACCAACTAATGCAAAGAGAAAGAAAAGATGAGCACATGCAAGAAAAATAAAAATAGAAATGGGGAGAGAAAAGAGAAACACATACAAGAAAAATAAAAATAGAAATGAGAAAAGAGAATACTTACAATTTTGTACGCCAATTTTTACCTTCCCCGGCAACGGCGCCAAAAACTTGACACATCCGAAAAAGGATTGTCTCCCAAGTATAGGAGTGTCGAAGTAATAATCCCGGTGAGACCGAGGTCGATCCACGAGGAAGGGAATTTTAGCGTTACAAATTATAAGATAAGCAAATATGGTGTGAATAATTCAAAGAAATGTCAAGATAATATCAATAAATATGTAAGATGGTAGGCGGTATTACCGACCATTCAAATATAAAACAAAAAGCAAGAGGAGGTAAAACCATCCATGGAAATAGGTGGTATAACCAACCATAGTAAATTAAAGAACAATTTCATAAGGTGGTAGAACCTACCATAGTAAATAAAATAAAAAGTTCATAAACAATAGAATAATTAAAATACAAGAGGAATTAACACAATAACAATGAAGGCTAAGGTTAGGGGATCCGCCCTTGATATTTCAAATAAGGATAATTAACCCATTTTAGTTATATGAATTATATTTGTTTCATTACCAATATTTATACCACTTCTTGTAAATGGGTTCAAGCATCCAATGTGCCAATCACCATATGTCTACAACAAATCAAGGTTCCTAACTAGATTCGTGTCGGTAAGGAAGAACCATACATCATCTAGAAAGGATCCAAGCATTTGATGTGCCAAGGATTGTCGACAATGGATCAAGACCTCCACTTTACGAGTGGTGTCAAGATTGATTAAGAAATTAAATATAAATCATATTGAATAAACATTATAAGATTAAGATTATTAAGCACATATTAAGGGTTAGAGAATCCTTATTCTCATATCAAGGGTTTCACCCTTTCACCTTAGCAAAAGAGAAATTAGAAGAACATTATAATAGAAAGAAAATAAAATGCAAGAAAAAGGAAATTCATTAATAACATAAACACACAAAACACAATACAAGATCCTAGCCAAAGCCAAAATGTTCCAGCCAAGGCCAAGATGCCCTAATGGGTCACAAGGCACCTCTATTTATAGATACATCCAGGGGCAAACTTGTCAAATTACAAGGGCATAATTGTCAAATATTAGTTGTAAATATCTTTGACAATTGGGATCATTAGGCACCGACTTTGACCATCAATTTTGACATCGAAATGTTGTGAATTTTAATCACATGTCTTCATGAAAGTTGTAGATATTTCTCTCAGCTTTCTAGAACATATTGATTTGCACAATTTGGATACGTATTTTGAGAGATACGGTCCAAATACTGAGGCCTGGTCAGACTGGGCCGAGACTGTAGATGGGTTCACTTCAAGCCCAATTTTGGTCCACTAAGAGCCCGAATTTGATTATGCTTGTGAAATGAAATCTTGTAGACAATTGAATCAGCTTTCCAAAACATTAAGAATTTCACCATTCTGATCTATAAATAGAGAGTTATGCCTATTTTACCGAACCTGTAACAAAACGAAAATTAAGAGGAAGTTAATTCCAAAGATGCAAAGACTACAAATATGCTTAAGTTGAGAAATTTAATGACACTATTAATGCAATATGATGAACTAAGCTCTTATTAAACATACATATTTAAGTGTTCATCAACCTCCTTCTTAATGTCTCTTTTTAACGTATGCGCACCAGGAAAACTTCTATGATGCACTACTTTGCGACCTTTAGAGCTTTTCATTCTTCATTCATTGGGCCAAATATTCTTCATTCTTCTTTGATCTCTTCATTCTTCCATTTATCATATTGTTCGTTATCTAACTCACGGGGGATCTTTTCATTGTCCTTGCAAATTCCTACAAAATTCAAAAATCATGTAAAATTAATAAAAAATTCTTTACCTTAGCCAGTGCATTCCTCAACAAATTACTTTCTAGTGTTTAGAGGAATTCTGTAACGTGATTGTGGTCTAAGCTTCTATCGCCTGATGTCGCTCTTCTTTCCTTATGAGTTGCTAAACCATTGCTATGGCCGAGTACTTGTCACCGATTCATTTGAAAATTCTTTTGATGTCTTAGAAGGGTTGATGTATAGTTTTTTTTCTCCCTTCTTCCCTCACTTTTTTTTCTTCTTTTCTCTTTCTTTTTCTCTTTCTCTTTTCATCTTTTCTTTCTCTTTCATTTTCTCTCTCTTTTTTCTTTTCCCTTTGTCTCTCTCTCTTTTCTCTTTCTTCTTTCTCTCTTTGACCTTTTGCCTTTTACCTTTTGAACTATGTGACTATGAATCTTCTTTTTTTTTTTCAAGTCCATCAAGGTAAGCTTCGAATTTCATCTTCAAAATTCCTTCTATAAGGTAGACTTCAAATTCCTTATTCGTGGTGAAACAAAAGTGATGCCTTTTCAAGGTGGATACCTTCTTCGAGGAAAATGCCTTCTTTGAGGGAGATTCCTTCTTCAAGTTCGAACCTTTCTTTGAGGAAGATGCCTTCTTTAGGGGAGATTCCTTCTTCAAGGTGGATAACTTCTTGAAGTAAGATGCCTTCTTCGAGGGATTCCTTTTTCAATGTGGATGCCTTTTTCAAGATAGATTCTTTCTTCAAGGTGAACATCCTTCTTCAAATGAGATGCCTTCTTTATGGTAATTGCTTTTGCACATCATGCTATTTCCATTGGTTCTCATCAAGATTCAATTGCCTATCCTACTACTTCTATGGAGTCTCATCGAGACTGAGTTGTACATCGTGCTACTTTTATTGAGTCTTATCGAGACTAAGTTTCACATCGTGTTGCTTCTATTGTATCTTCTCGAGATTGACTTGCACATCGTGCTGCTATTGCTACATCTCCTTGAGGTGTCGAGACCATTTCTTTTATGATTATCCCGAGTATTTCATACTGCATTGTGATTTTACTCAGTTACTTATGGATTGTGTACCATTTTGAATTGTGCTTCGTGCAATAAAATATTTTGTCTCATGTATGCATGATATCTATCTTAACTATCTTTTCTAACTATGTGCTTCTTGCTTGGACTAGATGGGTCCTCGAAAAATCAAGTGTCTAGAGTGAGACGTTGAGCGTTTTCAAGCCTGGGTTGCTACTTCTTCAATTGATGTTGGTGATGATGAGTGAGGACTTTCATTATCAACCTTTTGTTTTTCCTTTCTACTTCTCCTCATGTATTCCAATGCCTCTCCTCGCATTTTTTGTATGTTTCAGGTCATTCTCAAAGGCCTTCCAGTCTCTCTTGAAGCTTTTAAGGGACAATAATAAGAAATAACTCAAATCTAGTGGATTCTACAACCCAAAATTCCTTCAACATGCAAAGCTCAACATTCCTTTTCTTAAGAAATGCATAACCCTTTGGGATCCTTATGTCTTATGCTTCAATGGGCAAGAGCTTTCCCCTCTATATGAGGATTTCTTCGTTATACTCGATTGTTATTTATCTAGTTTTGAAAATATCTAATCTTGTTAACTCCTTTGGATTCCCAACTTCTACCATGGGTATTCATACTAGAGGTGGTAGAGTGACATTATCTTCTATTATGCCTTTGCTTGAAATGATGGATTGGACCTCATCCTATTGGCTCTGCCTTCTACAGTTTTACCTTCTTATGCAGTTTTGATTGGCTTCACCAAACAGTCTTGGAGATATGCATCTTGTCGCCATCATTCCTTATATAGGACTTGGTTCCACCATAGTTCCCTTAATTCTATCCAAGACATTGATCAGACTAGATCGAGTCAGGGTTGATCTAAGTTAGAGGTTCGGTGGCAGTCTTTTGTTTCTTCAAGTTCTTCTTCTAACCTTAAATTTTGCCTAAGCTGCCCTTTCAGGTTTCGACTTAGCGAGTTCAATCATTTTTCATTTTCATTTCATTTTTCTTTTTTTTAATGCTCTAATTTTTACCTAAGTTGCCCTCTTTAGGTTTTCGACTTAGCGAGCTTGCCCTAACTTTTGCCTAAGCCGCCCTTTCCGGTTTTTTAACTCAGCGGGCTTTTTCTTCTTTTCTTTCATGCCCTAACTTTTACCTTGTACCTAAGCTGCCCTTTCGGGTTTTCAACTTAGCGTGCTTGCCTTAATTTTTGCCTAAGCCACCTTTTCAAGGTTTTTGACTTTGCAGGCTTTTATTTATTTTTCTTTTCTTCTTCACGTTTGGCTACAAGAAAGGTTGTCCATTCTAGCATCATTTTCTTGCACTTCCTCTGATAATTCTATCTGTGTTGATTTTCAAGATGGTTAGGGCAATTCTTTACCCTTTGCTTCTTTTCTTTTCTCAAGATGAATAGGCAGTTTACCCTGTAAATGAAAAGTTTAGTATCGTCTTGGGAAGTTGATTTTCAAGATGGTTAAGGCAATTCTTTACCCCTTTCTTCTTTTCTTTTCTCAAGATGAATAGGCAGTTTACCCCGTAAATGAAAAGTTTAGTATCGTCTTGGGAATTTTCTTCATCTAGCTTCAAAGGAATTATTTCTTCTCCTTTGTAGACATTCATGCTAGGTCTTGGGAATTTTCTTCATCTAGTAAATGTTGGTGGAAAATTGCTTCTTTGATACCTTTAATGGAAACTGTTTACAAATTTTCTTCTTTTTGACATGTTTTTAATAAACCTAGCATCCTCCAATAACAAATTGAAATGCTAAATATAAGTTGTGTATCAATTTAATTCATATTCAAGTTATTCAAAGATTTCTCAAATTCAATAGCTCAATGGTAATGTATTGACGTCGTGATTGTTCGCAATTTCGACACTAAACCAAAATTGCTTCATTCAAGATTCTTCGTGTGTGTGTGCGTATAGCTAATCATACTTCACTTGCTAAGACTTAGATAGCTTTATGCAAATAGAATCTAGTGATCAATCTTTAAAGATAGAAGGACTATCATAAGTTGCTTTTCACACCACTCTCTACTAATGTAGGCTTATCACAACATCAAGAATCATTAGTGCTTTATCAAGCTTGTACTGATAGGCTAGAGTCATGGCATGATAAAGGAGACTATAAGGTTATCTCACCCATAATCATACAACCACTCTAGGTTTTAATTGAGAGCATCAACTTCTTCCATTTGTACCCCCAAACTTTGAGTTTTCACCCACTATGTTTGCTTTGCTTTTGATTTCAAGTGGCTAAATTCCTAAACTTTACGAGTAATGGGATTAGCACTATTCTTTTCTTTTTCTTCTCCTTCTTCTTCTTCTTCTTCTTTTCATTTTCTCTCTCTCTCTTTCTTTTCGTTCCTTTCTTCTTCTTTTTTTGGACCTCAAAATTGCACAAAAACTTGTCAACTTCCTTTCATTCCCCCATAAACACGGCTCTCAATGCTCTTTTCTACAATGTTCATATGTTATGAGTGAATGGTGCTATGTAAGGAAAATTTTTCTAGTGTTAGGATAAATTTTGTGGTTTGACAAAGAAAATGCTTGATTAGGCTCAATAGGCATACTAGTGATGATGAAGTAAGTATAGGTGGGCTTGAAAGGCTCAATCGACCCAAAGAAGGCCTAAATCACTTGTTTTATATTGTGAAGCCTAGGATTTCACCTCAAGTAGTGATCAAACAAGTTGTAGAGTCATCTGAGATCTTAACACGAAGCTTTATTCACATAAAGTTTCTCTCAATGATAAAAGGTTTCATACTCACAGCTATTGTGCTCGAATGATTGAAGAATCATGAATAAAACTCATCTAGCAAAAAGAGTCAAGCATGCAAACAACACAATCTCATGTATTACCAAAAATCTCTTTCCAATGAGTATCATGATTTTATCAATGATCATTAAAAGAATACACAACGCTCGTATCATTCTTAAGATAAAGCATTTCAAAACATTATTATTCTCTCTTTAAATTAGGAGTTCTCCTATTATCGATCAAGTCTTTTATCAGGCATGCACTTATGCATCATCATTGCCTGACTCACTAGATTGTCATACTGCTCTTGATTTTTGTTATTGCTTCTCCCCTACCTAGCCTCTAAATCTTATATTTGAATGCCTAAATCACACAAATCTTTGAACGTCTTGATTGGAAAACCTATAAGTCTATCACTAATAAGGACGTGGGCTCCATTGATCACTATACAGACTTGATCCTTCTCCATGGGCCTCGTGGTCAACTTGGCAGCTTTGGCCCTCCAACAGACTAGATATTCTAAGAAAGTCCTAATGGCCTTTTGACGTATCGTCTCCAAGTCTCTCAAAGTTACCCCCAGTTGGGTGTTATGGTGATACTGTTCTATGAACTGTTTCGATAGCTCCACCTAATCTTCTCGTACTCCCTTAAAGAGGTCATGGTACCATACTAACATATCATCTTCTAGGGATAAGATGATGTACTTTAATATTTGCTCATTTAACAAAGGTGTGGTGGCCATGATGGCTACATACTGTCGTAGATGTATCTACAAATTGCCCTCGCCATTAAACTTGGGCAAGTTCGGTATGTGAAATTTGAGGCAAATCGTTGTCCCCAATGAGCAAAATGTAATCTAGGTCTACAGCCCCTTGTAGCCCCTTCTTCTTCAAGAGGGATTGGACCTTCTCCATCTCCTTGGTTAATTGCTTAACCGATTTGGATTCTTCTTGATTGATTAGGCTTTTCCCCCTGTGTCTGTCTTGGCTTGTCTCACCATTCTCACCAGCACTACCCTCAGGTGGAGATTGGTTGATGCAGTTGGGCCCATTCTATAAAGCTTAAATGAGTTAGGCCATTTATTGTTGGAGCACAGTGATGTCAGCCCTCACTTGAGCCATTTCAGCATTGTTGTTATTGGGTGCTGCCATTTTGTGAATTGGTTCCTCTTATCTTTCAAACATCCTCCTCGTCTAACCCAAGCTATAATGGCTGCAAAATAAATGTCTTAATGCCATGCATGTATGCATGATATGATCCATGCTCATACAAGGGCATAGACACGCTTGCAGCCTTCCAACCTTATTCCTCCCACACACGTAAGGTCGAGTCTCTTCTCCCAGGATTTTTTGCCTCATTCCCAAATCATCATCATGGGATATGGGAATGCAAGATTCTCTCTCCTAATTCTAACATTCATGTTGATGTTGGATTCTTCATGATTATCATAATATGGTTCTCTAGACATCACAATAACCTCAACTCATAGCATATGTTCCCACTTTGCTCTTATGGGTGACTAGACATGTGGCATTCATTCATGGTTCCATGAGGGTTTAAGTTGATGTTATTCTAATCATGGGGAATTTATATCCACAGACATGCAATTCAACATAGGTTTTGGATAATCATCCTATTGAAAATTCTTAGACTCATCTACATGGGCTTGAGTCTCAAGGGTCCAATGGTTTGAGCTCCTTCGAGTGAGAGATACCCCTTTGGGCTAGTCTCTTTTATACCAAGTCAATGGTACGTGCTTAAATGTGGTGACACCAACATGAGTCCTTTGGGGGTTGAATGGAGCCGAAGACTTCTTATGCTAATGTCATATGGCTAGTTTTAGGTAATTCGTGCTCATTGTGTGCAAAAGCGTAGTGATGCAAGGACTCATTATATCAACACAAGGCATTAGAATTTGGCATTTCCATCGTAATCAACCTCTCTTATGCCCAGTGAAGTCACCATTGTGATTGTGGCTTTTATCCTACCAGAGCATCTACGACCATAACACTGTGTCAAAGCCTTTTTTGAGACTTAAGGTAAAATAAATGAGCTATGGGCACGTATGGAGAAAGAAGTCGCCACCCAATTATTCAATTCGGAATGAATGGGGTAATCAATTCCTCGCTTTAGGACCTAAACTACCCTCATCCCTTCGGAGATGGGTTTGAGAAGTTAAGATGTAAATCTGACCTCCACTTGGGAAATACCAAATAAAAATAGCTTATGTTGTTACTTAGTCAGCTTGGTGTTATTCATTTTGAGCACATATTTCCATTTCATCTTTATGAGGCATGTTAGGTGATTATTCAATCAAAGCAGTTGTATATTCATACATAGAAAGAGGGAGGAAATTAGAGTTACAATTCCTTCAAGCATGGGGGAATGGGAAGATGATTACATATGTTATTCTTCAATAATAATATAAAGTAATTCTACTTGCAACACTCCAAATATAACATTCACATAAGTCAAGTATTCAATAATAAAAGCATATTCATGCAAATCATACATTTAATAAGCAATCAATCTAGATTCGATTAATAAGGAACTCTTCACTACCATATGTGAGTTTATTCTATGTTTATCAAACCTCTACATGCATAGTAATGCATATATCATTCTTTAGTGATGGTCCCTCACCATCCATATGAGTCCACCATCACTTCATGGCATCATTCTAATTAAAGTGTATTCATGGTACATTCATACATTCATTAATCAATTAATTCAATACAAAGCCATAATCTAATATCATGGCATTCCAGCATAGATTTGATAATTCTACCATGACGTTCTAGCTTGTTGCTATTCTAGGATAATTTACATCAATTATCATGGCATTTCTAGCCTAACATATCATTCATGGCATATTCTAGCCTAAACATGGTAATCATGGCATATTCTAGCCTAATTCAAGCAATGATCATCAAATAAGCAATTTAAGGGTAAAACAGTAATTCCTACCTATTTTATGCTATTTCCTAGCAATCATCAAAGCGAATAAATTATCCTAGCATGATTCTAATCATGTGCTTTTAAGCATGATTCTAAACATGTACTCCTAGGCATGTTTCTAAGCATTCACGAAGAAAGTAAACTCTTGGGCATGATTGTAATAAATGAGGGATTGCAGACTTACCTTGACACGCTTATCCTTTTTACAAAATAAATATGGTTGGAACAATTCATAATAACTCTAGCATGCCATTTTCTAGCAATCATCAAAGCAAATAAATTATCCTAGCATGATTCTAATCATATGCTTTTAAGCATGATTCTAAACATATACTCCTAGGCATGTTTCTAAGCATTCGCAAAGAAAGTAAACTATTTGGCGTGATTGTAATAAATGAGGGATTGCAGACTTACCTTGACACGCTTATCCTTTTTATAAAATAAATATGGTTGGAACAATTCATAATAACTCTAGCATGCCATTTTCTAGCAATCATCACAATGAATAAATTATCCTAGCATGATTCTAATCATGTGCTCTTAAACGTGATTCTAAAAATGTACTCCTAGGCATGTTTCTAAGCATTCGTGACAAAAGTAAACTCTTAAGCATGATTGTAATAAGGGAGGGATTGCAGACTTACCTCGATATGCTTATCCATTTTGCCAAATAAATAGGGTTAGAACAATTTACAATAACCTTAGCATGCTTCTAAGCATAAAATTAAATCCTAAACATGCTTCTTCTAAGCAAGAAAAAAATAAAACGGAAAATGGGAGGGAGTAGAGAATTCTACTTTTAAGACGTATCCTTTCCGAGTTTAGAGAAATAAAACGCCTAAAAAATATTTATACTGGAAAAGGCTTCTCAATTTCTTTAGCGTGTCTTCAAGAGGCAGAAAATGATTGTATTCGATAATCAGTGTGTATTGCAAAGTGAGTGGAAAGGGGTTTACATAGGAGGGGTGTGAAGAAAAAAAAAGGAAGTTTTTAAGGCTAATTTCGAAAAATAAGCCATAAAAGGTGGGGCAGCCATCTCTAAACAATCGGGTAGCTATCTGATAGTCAACTGGTAATTAACCAATAGTCGGGTGGTTGTCAAATGGCTAGGTAGTTGTCTTGGATAGCCATGCAGCTCTTTGATGGTTGGATGATCAATAGCCCTTCGGTCTTTTCCTTTTTCGTCATCCTTCAATGTAGTCCCTTCAAACCTTTGTTCCTTCGATCATGCATAACTTCTTAAATTCAAATCTAATTTATGATCTGTAAATTTCAACAAAAACTAGACATCCTTAGCTTCATAACGGTATATGATTCATCATCAAATTCCTCATAGATTAATTTATGTGATTTTTCAAATTCACATGTCAATTTTTAAGGCTCTTTACCAACTTGTTCTCACCCTTCTCTTCTTGGCCCTTGGGGCATTTCGATCATTTTCTTTGCTTTAGAGCAGTTTATGAGACATAAAAGTCGACAAAGTACTCTTACTGTCTTATTTTCTTTCATATCAACATCTTCGCCTTTGTCCTCCTTCTTTAAGACTTTCTTATCATCTCTTTCTACTCTTTCAAAAGCTGTGCCTATTCAAGGACTAGTGTGCCCATTCGAGGGCTAAAGGTGCCCATCTAAGGGTGGATGTGCCCATTCAAGGGCAGACGTTCTCATCTAAGGGCCGATGTACCCATTCAAGGGCGGATGTGCCCACCAAAAGGTGAATATGCCCATCGAAGGGCAAATGCGCCTGTTCAAGGGGCTAGAAAGCATCCTTATGATGCTATGATAAGACACTCTTCAATGCACCTACTTCTTAGAGTTTCTAACACTCTTTAGTGCACCTACTTCTTTGGGTTTGGTAGTACTCTTCAATGCACCTACTTCTTAGGGTTTCTAACACTCTTTAGTGCACCTACTTCTTAGCGTTTGGTAACACTCTTCAATGTGCCTATTCTAAGGGCTCAAAACACTCTGAAGTGTACCTACTTCTCAGGGTTTTCGATACTCTTCACTGCACCTCTTCTTAGGCCTTGTGCCTATTCTAAGGGCTTAAAACACTCTTAAGTGTACCTACTTCTTAGGGTTTCCTTCTAATGCATGGCCACTAGGACAGCTTTTATCATGCACTACTTTGTGGTCTTTAGACCTTCTTATTCTTTGTGCCTTCGACTAAGTATTCTTCATTCTTCTTTGATCCTTTCAAACTTTGCATTCATTAGGTTTCATGCCCCCCTTTTGAGTTTTCATCATGCTTCGTCCAATCTTTGTATTCATTGGATTTCATGCCCTTCTTTCGAGTATTCTAGCTTCTATTCTCTATTTCTTCTAGTCCACTAGGGAAATTTCTTTAGTTCTTCATTCTCGTATTCATGTTGTTCGTCATCTGATTCATTGGGGATCGATCTGTTGTCTTTGCAAATTCCTACAAGATTCAAGCATTCTTAATGTAAAATCAATTTAAGTTTTACCTTGATCGGTATGTTCCTCAACAAATTGCTTTCTAGTATATGGAGGAATTCTTCCTCACGATTCCGATCGAAGATTCCATCAACAGGTGCTACATTTCTTTCCTTATGAGTTGCTAAACCATTACCATGGCCGAGTGATTACCATTGGCTCCGTTCGAAAATTCTTTCAATGTCATATGGCTGATGAGGAATCCTGCTTTTTCCTTCTCTTTCTCCTCTCCCTTTCTTCTTTTCTCTTTTCTCTCTCTCCTCTTTTTCTATTTCCCCCTCTTACTGTTTTTTTTTCTTTCCTTTCTCTCTTTTTTTCTTTTCTTTTCTTTTCTTTTTCTCTTTTTCTTTTTCTCTCTCTTTTTTCTTTTTTCTTTTTCCTTTTCTTCTCTTATTTTTCTTTCTCTTTTTTCCTCTTTCTCTCTTTTATTTTCTCTATTCCCTTTTCTTTCTTTTTTATTTTTTCTTTTCTTCTCTTTTTTCCATCCTTTACTATTTTGTCCCTTATTAAAGGGATGGCCCATCAGCTATTTGACTGCTCGGCTATCTAATTGTTGATCGGCTGTTAAGGGCTTTTATAAAGCCTACTCGTCCTCTCATAGCTTCATTCGTGCATAACTTCTTAATTTTTCATCCAATTCGTTCCTGGTTTTCTCCCACATCTTCATCTCAACTTCCTATTTCGAATGGTAGGCCATCCAGTTTACCTCAACTTAAAGGAGAATAATCCAGTGTGGAAGTCAATGTTAAAGGGTCTTCTAGAAGACCAAAAGGTGTTGATTGTCTATTATGTGGCTTCCCATACGACTAATCTGGTATGTACTTTTCTTCATCCCTCGGTTTTCCATTTTTTTTTAATTTTCTAAGCACGTATTCATGTAGAGAATTTAGTTTTTTGCTTTAGGAATACCATAAGAATGAGGTTGTTAGGAGTAGGATTGCTGATACTGGTTTCTACGAATTGATCACTTGTCTTCCACATATCCCTTGGTATACTGATCGTCAAGCATTAGCCACTTTATGCAAGAGGTAGATAGACATGACCCGTACTTTTCATCTTCTGATTGGTGAGATGACTATCATGCCTTTGGACATTATTGCCTTGACCTGCTATCTATGTGGTGGGGAGGCCATTCCCATTGGCGCATGTATTGCAGACTCAAGAGATCAAAAGAATTTGATTCGACAACTTTTAGGGTGTGAGGTGAAGGTCAATAGCAGCATGGCCATTCGGTACGCTTCCCTGTACAAACATTTGGGATAAAGATCCAACCTGTCTCCAGTCAAGGTAGACCAATATGCTCTTCGCCAATGCACTGAGCACAACTGCTTTGACTTTACTTTTTGCCTTTTAGGATCTCAATCAAGTGAGAGATTTCGACTAGGGTTGTATTGCATTCGACCAACTATATTTTGGTTTGGATCGAGCCTGATGAGGCGTTATTAGGATCACTGGATTTGCTTCACTTTTTTAGGTAATTTCTTTCCTTTTTACAATTTCAATATTTTGTCTGTATGATTTTTTATTTTGTACTATCCATGTGTGGGCGTGCGAGTTAGGAGTTCTACTATCTCCTCTTCCTACTTGTGAGGATTCTTCATTCCCTCGGATGAAAAGGTAGGCTACAAGTCGTGTAGCAACTAGACCTTTTTTGTGATTATATTCATATGATGACCTGGGATAAGGTAAAAAGATATTATAGTCAATATTTTTATTTATATCAGAATCTTACCACGGTTCTTTATTCTTTCATAGATTCACCATGAATGGTAGGATCTTGAGGAAAATTGGTCCGCGGCTGTGAGGATTACTTCCCCTTTTAACTTGTACTACATCCTCCTTCCTTGTGTGAATAAAATGATATGATATTTGGGTGATCACATGTGGGATTGGTCTAATAGTCTAACATGCCATATAATCACTGCTTCGTCGGAGATTCTGATGATAGATTCAGCTGATTTGGCTATGGAGCCAAAGGTGCCAGACTACATGACCAGGATTCATTTGAACAAGATCGAATTCTCATTGATGACGACTTCCTACATTGACTGTATTCAAGCTACTCTGTTGTACACCAGGCCCGGCCGATCTACTGACACTTCTCATCCTTCGATGGTGTCTAGTCACTCCAGTAGTTCTTCTGCTCGTCGAGGAAAGAGATCATAAGCCTCCTCTTAAGGCATTGGCATGTCAGCTTCTTTTTCTATAATGGCTTAATAGCCACCTCCTCCTCCAGCTCCTTTAGCTGCCTTGACTGTTCCGGCCAATCATGTGATTAGTGACCTCTAGGCTTACCCCAGTAACATTTTCTACATGTGGAATGACAATGGGTCGATCCACAGCCATGTGATCACCGAGGATTTGAATGTGCCTGTTCGTTTCGTTCCATAGGATACCACTTTAGTAAGTTTCCTAACTATTCATTGCTCAAATTTTTTTTTTTGTCATTTGTTACTAATTCAAATACAATGCAATACAGGTGTCATGATCTTCCATTGAACAGGTTTTTCATATACAGGCCGCTTCCCAAGGATATGTTTTGCAAATGTCTCATCACTATCAGGCCGAGTACCCTTCTATATTTCATGTGCGCATGATTTCTATCTTAACACTTTTTCTAACTATATGATTCTTTTGCTTGGTTAGATGGGTCATCAAGAAGTTACTCGTCTACAAAATGAGGTTGAGTGTCTCCAGGCCCAGGTCGCTGCCTTCTCTTTTGACATTGATAATCATGGTGATGAGTAAGGACTGCCACCACTGGCTTCTATCAGGGCTTTCTTTTGTTCATTTTGCTTCATGTATGAACTTTTATGCTATGTAAACATTTTTCATAAACTTTAGTGAAAAATTTCTATTTCTGAATCCATACACTTTGCGTATTGCACTAAAATTACATCCAAATTTGTTCAAATTTGTACCAACATCATCATTCATTCAATTCTGAATAAAACTACAAATTCTGGAAGTTGCACGCTTGAAATCGCTCATTAATACAATTTCAAAAGTCAAAGGATCGTGTAGGAGGAGGGCCAATGGGTTGTTTAGCCCTACTAGCAGCTAGCTAGCCAACAGATCATCAGGCGACTATCAGACTTAGCCGTAGCTTGTATTTCTTCACCCTTTCTAGGAATCTGTCTAAGGCCTCAAGTGATACTCTTGAGACTCAGATTCAACATCATGTCATCCACATAAACTTTTATTTCTTTACGTATCATGTCATGAAATAGCGTCATCTCCATTCATTGGTAAAAAGCCCCTATATTCTTTAGTTTGAAAGGCATCACTTTGTGGCAATAAGTTGCCCATTCTGTAATGAAGGCCATCTCCATCTTATCTTCAATGACCATCATTATCTGCTTATATCTAGAAAACCCATCTACGAAAGAGAACATTGCACTGACAGCAATGCTATCTACTAATACATCAATGTGAGGCAACGGAAAATCATCCTTTGGTAAGGCCTTACTCAAGTCTCAGTAATCCACACATATTCAGACCCTTCCATCCTTCTTAGATACTAGCACGATATTGGCTAACCATTTCAGATACTTCACCACTTCCAGAAACTCAGCTTCAATTTGCTTGAAGACTTACTCTTTGATTTTTTTAGCCCATTTGGTCTCATCCTTCTCAGTTTCTGCTTAACCAACTTTATGTGCGGATAAGTTGGAATTGTATGCTCAGCAATGCTTCTCTCAATTCTAGGCATTTCGTTATAGGACTAGGTGAAGACTTTTTCATGTTTCTTTAATAATTTTTCAAATCTCTCTCTCTCTCTCTCTCTCTCTCTCTCTCTTCAAGAGTTGTATCAAGTGCAATGCATATGCTCTTCTGCTTTTTGATTGTACCAAGATTAATGTCACGAGTTTGAATGGTATGGATGTCAAATATGCCAGTGAAATGCAAATTATGATGCATAATACCATTAGGAGAGACATCACACAAGTAAGCAAATTGAATCTTTATTGCATTATACTTAGAAACATAAATAATGTCCTCTTCTTCGAAGAAGTTAGGTACAAACACATCTTCATAAGATACATTCTTAATTTGTTATTCAATGAAAGTAGCTAGGTCGATGGATGGATCCATTGGCGGCGCTTGTTCTTGAGACTTCTCCTCCTTGAAGGTCATCTTCTCTATCTCTCTAACCAAGTCATTCTTCTTGGAGACTCCTGCCTGAAGGATATCTTTGAAGATCTCAAATCTGAGCTTCAACATTCCCTTGAAAACCCGTGGTTCAGTAGCTCCCACATACTTTGTATCTTGGGCCTTGACGAATTTGATAAATATCCTTTTCTTGGGCTCAACGTCTTCTTCTTCCCCTTTGGATTCACAACCCAATCCTCTTCTAGAAGTCTAGCATTTAAATTATAGGAAGGATGGTAAACCACGTCCATTCCTCCCAAGCCCAGTTCCTGGCAAGTACCATTGTTTCTTCATTATTCCAACTACAATTGGGCTGACTTCGTCAATCATGGCTACCTGAAAGCCACACACAAAATATATTTCTCCAATCTTCACATTCAAAGCAGTTGGTGCAATCATTGAGGCTGCATGAATGGTTACGATCTCCCCATCTATGTTGAATAAGATCTTCTAATGTAAAGTGGAAGGAACTCTAACAAGTGGATGGAACCATGCTTGTCCTAATGAGGTAGCAAATGAGATTGGAATGTCGAGGACTATAAATTCTGTCACGACTTCAATTGGCCCAGTGTTCACTAACGCTTTGAAGATCTTTATGGCACTCCTCTTTGAATCCTCATAAGCCCTGATCACCATCTCACAAGACTCAAGCTCATCTTCGTACTTGTGCAATATTTTCATAGGCACAATGTTGATGGTAGGCCCATCATTCCCCATGGTAAAAGGGGATGTCTTCCGACCAATTTTTGTAGTGATGAACAATGGCTTGTTATGATTCCTCCCTTCAAATGGTAGATCTTCATCAGTGAAGGTGATTACTCCCTTCTCATTTACCCCTTGGGTGCTCTCCCAATCGAAGCAATCAATATTTCACTAGTAGTAGCAGCCATTGATATCTCTACTTCTGCCAAAGCATTGGCCTTTGCTTCTCTATGCTTTTGGGATGATATAAACAAATCCCAAATGCGATCATTCGCTTGAGTATTCTTTAGTTGCTTGATCGCTTTATCCTCTTCTTCTTTGGTTTCTTCCTCTTTCGTAACTTTTTTATCCTTCTTAATTGTATTCTCAGCTGGTTTCTCCTTTTCTCTCTCACGCTAAAATATACCACTCCTTCTCACTTCTTGAAGATTTTCTTTCTCACCTCTAAGTGTCTCTCTCATGTATTTTTTCCTCAACTCTCACCTCTTCTTCTTCGTCACTAATAAAGCTAGACCAAAAGTTTGGAAGGGTCTTGACTTTAAGAATGTCATCCCAAATCCTTATAACTCTTACGTCCTTACACCTTCTAAGCAAGCTCTCCCTTCTCACAAGACTCTCATCTCGCTTCTTTTGCCTAACTTTGCTAAACTTCTTGACCTTGAGTCTCCTAGGTTGTGGGCCTTTTCTAGCCCCTTTTCTAGCCATCCACTTCTTGGCAAAGGAGCTTGATAGCATAGGCTTTTTCTTGATGGGTGTCACTTCGACTTCTTTTTCTTCTTGTGGTCTTCCTCTTCTTAATCACTGAGGTTCACAAGTTTGGGTTCTAAGCTTCGCTTGACTTCTTTATGTCGGTCCATCCACCTTTCTTGGTATGAATCTTGGCTGCCATAGGAACGAGTTTGTCTTCCACCCTCTTAATGATCTCCTCAGGCTCTTTGGGTTCCTCAACCTTGGGCTTATTCTTCGATACCACCTTTCTGGTAGATTGCTTAAGCTTAGATTCCACCATCTCAATGACTTGCTCTTCAGTCAAGCCTGACTCAATCATGTTGGTTGATGGATGAGGCACCTGGTTGTAATTGGGTAGTAGGTTGCTCCTTGTATTGGGCTCGTATGTATCTGGGTCATGAATATAGCCCTTGTCAATCAAGTCTTGGATCTTATGGCTAAGGCGAGTATAGTCATCAGTCTTGTGACCAGTCTTGGAAGCTTTCTTGGTGGCAATGGTTGCAAGATCCTTTCAACTCTCAATCTTGCAAAGATTTTGGAAAGTAGTTTTCCCAAATAACTGAACTTTCTTTGTCGGGCAACTGCTTTCACCTTTATGTGCTTCTGCTAGGCCCACTAGCTTGGTGATACTACCCTTGACCTCTTCGAGGATAGCTATGATTACTTCTCTTCTACCTGGATTCGAACTCTTCTATCTGAATAACTGAGTCATACAAGTCCTCAAATGTTTTGATAGGGAAGCCCACTAGTCTATCATTGATGAAACTATGGGACCATTGATCACCATGCAAACCTGGTCCTTCTTTGAAGGCCTGGTGGTCATATTGGCAGCTTTGGTCCTTAACAGACTAGATATTCTAACAAAGTCTAATTGGGTTTTTGCCTCGTTGCCTCCAAAACTCTCAAGGTTCCCCCCAATTGGGTATTGTGGCGGCACTGCTCCACAAATTGTTGGGAAAGCTCTTCCCAACCTTCTCGAACTCTCTTTGGAAGGTCATGATACCACGTTACAACATTGTCTTATAAGGATAGCATGAAGTATTTCAAAATGTGCTCCTTCGACAAAGGAGTGGTAGCCATGATGGTTGCATACTACCTCAAATGTGTCTTGGGATTCCCCTTTCCATTGAATTTGGGTAAATTCGGTAAACGAAACTTTGGAGGCAAGTCTTGGTCTCCCATAAGCACGATGTCATCTAAGTCTTTGACTATGCTCACTCCCATTTTCTTCAAGAACGATTTGACCACTTGTTGCACTTGTTGCTAGATTGTAGTCATGTTAGCTCTCAGTTGGACCATTTCAGCATTGTTGTTGTTGGGTGCGGTCATTTCATCAATTGATTCCTTTTGCATTGTCAAACGACCACCTCATCTAACCCAAGTTATGATGTAGGGATGACAAAATTACCCAGGTGGGGCTAGGAACCCGGATCCTTGGCCCGATATTGTCTGGCAATCTCCCAGATTTCTTGGGATGCGGAGAGGAATCCCAGGGAACGCCCGGGGCCGGGCAGGGGCCGGGGACTAGGCTCCTCGGCTTGGCCCTGGCCCGGAATAAATATAAAAACAAAGCTAAAAAGCAAGCTGCCAAAACGCTCGACAAAACTCGACACGCTTGATATAGCTCGACATGACTCGACATATAAGTGTCGAGTTGACGAACACTTAAATATGTATACTTAATAAGAGTTTAGTTTATCATATTGCATTAATAGTGTCATTAAATTCCTCAACTTAAGCATGTTTATAGTCTTTGCATCTTTGGAATTAACTTTATCTTAATTTTGGTTTTGTTATAGGTTTGGTAAAATGAGTATAACTTTCTATTTATAGATTAGAATGGTGCAAATCTTAATGTTTTGGAAAGCTAATTAAATTATCTACAAGATTGTATTTCACAAGCATCATCAAATTCGGGCTCTTAGTGGACCAAAAAGGGGCTTGAAGTAAACCCATCAGTAGTTTCAACCCAGTCTGACCATGCCTCAGTATTTGGACCATATCTCTCAAGATACGTATCCAAATCATATAAATCAGGATGTTCTAGAAATCTGAGAGAAATATCTACGACTTTCATGAAGACATGTGATTAAAATTCTCAATGCTTCAATGTTAAAATTGGTGGTCAAATTCGGTTCACCTAATTACCCCAATTGTCAAAGGTGGTGCATCTAATATTTGACAATTATTCATTTGTAAATTGACAAGTTTGCCCCTAAATGTATCTATAAATAGAGTTGCCTTGTGACATATGAGGGCATCTTGGCCTTGGCTGGAATATCTTGGTCTTTGCTGGGATCCCTTGTTATTGTGTTTTTCTCTTATATTTTTATGTTATTAATGAATTTCCTTTTCTTATAATTTGTTTTCTCTCCTTATAATGTCTTTCTAATTTCTCTCTTGCTAAGATGAAAGGGTGAAACCCTTGATATGAGAGTAAGGATTCTCTAACCCTTAATATGTTCTTAATAAACATAATCTTATATTGTTTATATGATTTATATTTATTTTCTTAATCAATCTTGATACCACTCGTAAAGCGAAGGTCTTGATCCATTGTAGACAATCATTGGCACATTAAATGTTTGGATCCTTTCTAGATGTGTATGGTTCTTCCTTACTGGCATGAATCTAGTTAAGAACCTTGATTTGTTGTTGACATATGGAGATTGGCACATCGGATGCTTGAACCTATTTACAAGAAGTGGTATAAATATTGGTAACGAAACAAATATAATTCATATAACTAAAACGGGTTGTTTATCCTTATTTGAAATATCAAGGGCGGGTCCCCTAACCTTAGCTTTCATTATTGTTGTGTTGAAATCTCTTGTGCGATTCTCATTTATTGTTTATGAACTTATTCTTACTCATATTTGTTGATATTATCTTGTCATCTCTTTGAATCATCCATATCAAATTTGCTTACTTTTAATTTATAGCGCTAAAATCCCCTTCCTCGTGGATCGACCCTGGTCTCACCGGGTTTAATACTTCGACACTCCTATACTTGGGAGACAATCCTATTTTTGGATGTGTCAAGTTTTTGACGCCGTTGCCGAGGAAGGTAAAAATTGGTGTACAAAATTGTAAGTATTCTCTTCTCTCATTTTAGATCTTAATTTTTTACTTTGTTGTGTGTTCATCTTTTCTTCTCTTTTCTTCCCTCTTTCTTGCATGAAAATTTGGTCACGAACATCTAGTGGTAGACTTGTTAGAAAAAAAACATCTTCCTTAGAAAACATGGCCGACAATCTAGTGGAAAGGTTCACGGATGAAGGGGACAATCGTTCCTAACAAAATTATCAAAACCAACCAAGAACCCTCAGAGATTACATGAATCCGGTAAAGACTAGTGCACCGTCTTTTGTAATTTCTCCTCCTAATTCAGTCCATTTCAATTTCAAACTAAGTTTTGATCAACTTTTACCCACCTTTCATGGCCTTGATATGGAGAACCCATATTCGCACTTAAAAATCTTTGAAGAGGTGTGTAACTCATACAGTGACCCAAATTGTAGCGTAAATACCATTAGATTAAAGCTTTATCCTTTTTCCTTAAAAGATAAAGCTAGAATATGGCTATAAAATTTGAGGTCGAATTCCATCAGTTTATGGGATGAGATGAAACAACAATTTTTTTAAAAAAAATTTCCTACCTATAGAACAAATTCTCTTAAAAGACAAATTTCCAATTTCACTAAAAAACAAGGGGAAACCCTTTACCAATGTTGGGATAGGTATAAGGAACTACTTAATACCTTTCCTCACCATGGTTTTGAAACTTGGAGAATAGTTGCACACTTCTATAAAGGGTTAACACCTCAAGATAGGCAACTAGTAGAATTAATATGCAATGGAGAATTTGGAGATAAAGACCCTGAGGAAGCAATTGACTACCTAGATTCCTTGGCAAAAAAGGCACAAAATTGGGACACTGCTGGCACCTATGAGGTGCCAAGCAAGGCCCCAACCTTGACATCCAATAGAGGCCTTTACAACCTTAGGGAAGACCATGACCTTCAAGCCAAATATGCATCCCTAGCCAGAAAAGTCGAGGCTTTAGAGATGAAAAAGAATGGTCAATTGAATTCTATTCAATAAAATGTCTGTAACATTTGTAATGACAATGACCATTCTACTGATGATTGTCCAACTTTGCCTGCCTTTAGGGAATGTCTCCATAAGCAAGCCAATGCCTTAAACACTTTCAAAAGGCTAAATCAGAATCCATACTCACAAACCTACAATCCCGATTGGAGAAATCATCCAAATTTTAGTTGGAAAAATGACGATCATGCACAATCTTCACAAGTCCCCTTCCAAACACGACAAAATTTTCAAAATTCTCATGATCATGCATATGCTCCTCCTCCTAGGAATGACTTTGTAGAAACATTGCATTCATTCATTACAAAACAAGAGACTTTCAATTGTCAAACTGCTCAAACATTAGCAAATTTGTCAGACACTCTTGCAAAATTTGCATCTACATTTAGCATCCAAGAGAAAAGGAAATTTCCTTCTCAAACATTGCAAAACCCCAAAGATCAATCTAACTCAAATGCAAGGAGTTCAAGTAACCATTCTTTTGACCAAGCTAAATCAGTCATGACCCTTCGCAATAGTAAGGTTGTTGAAAAACACATTCCTAACTCTTGTGAGAAAGAAGAAGAATCGATCTCTAAAGGGCAAGAAGGGGTTGTCAAACCAATACCTAGCGAAGAAGAAACCAAATCCTCATGTGTGCCTCCATTTCCTCGAGCATTAGTGACACATCCGAAAAAGGATTGTCTCCCAAGTATAGGAGTGTCGAAGTAATAAACCCGGTGAGACCGTGGTCGATCCACGAGGAAGGAGATTTTAGCGCTACAAATTATATGCTAAGCAAATATGATATAATTGATTCAAAGATATGACAAGATAATATCAACAAATATAAATAAGGAACAAGTTCGTAAACAATAAATGAGAATCACACAAGAGAAATCAACACAATAATAATGAAGGCTAAGGTTAGGGGATCCGCCCTTGATATTTCGAATAAGGATAATTAGCCATTTTAATTATATGAATTATATTTGTTTCATTACCAACATTTATACCACTTCTTGTAAATGGGTTCAAGCATCCAATGTGCCAATCACCATATGTCTACAACAAATCAAGGTTCCTAACTAGATTCGTGTCGGTAAGGAAGAACCATACATCATCTAGAAAGGATCCAAGCATTTGATGTGCCAAGGATTGTCGACAATGGATCAAGACCTCCACTTTACGAGTGGTGTCAAGATTGATTAAGAAATTAATATAAATCATATTGAATAAACATCATAAGATTAAGATTATTAATCACATATTAAGGGTTAGAGAATCCTTATTCTCATATCAAGGGTTTCACCCTTTCATCTTAGCAAGAGAGAAATTAGCAGAACATTATAATAGAAAGAAAATAAAATGCAAGAAAAGGAAATTCATTAATAATATAAACACACAAAACACAATACAAGATCCTAGCCAAAGCCAAAATGTTTCAGCTAAGGCCAAGATGCCTTAATGGGTCACAAGGCACCTCTATTTATAGATACATCCAGGGGCAAACTTGTCAAATTATAAGGGCATAATTGTCAAATATTGGTTGTAAATATCTTTGACAATTGGGATCATTAGGCACCGACTTTGACCATCAATTTTGACATTGAAATGTTGAGAATTTTAATCACATGTCTTTATGAAATTTGTAGATATTTCTCTCAGTTTCTAGAACATATTGATTTGCACAATTTGGATACGTATTTTGAGAGATACGGTCCAAATACTGAGGCCTGGTCAGATTGGGCCGAGACTGTAGATGGGTTCACTTCAAGCCCAATTTTGGTCCACTAAGAGCCTGAATTTGATGATGCTTGTGAAATGCAATCTTATAGAAAATTGAATCAGCTTTCCAAACCTTTAAGAATTGCACCATTCTGATCTATAAATAGAGAGTTATGCCTATTTTACCGAACCTATAACAAAACCAAAATTAAGAGAAAGTTAATTCCAAAGATGCAAAGACTACAAATATGCTTAAGTTGAGGAATTTAATGACACTATCAATGCAATATGATGAACTAAGCTCTTATTAAACATATATATTTAAGTGTTCATCAATTAGCCACACAAAAGAAGCCAACTCACAATTATGAAATCTTTGAAATTTTCAAACAGGTAAAGGTCAACATTCCCTTGCTAGATGTGATCAAACAGGTACCTTCGTATGCAAAATTTTTGAAAGACTTGTACACTATGAAAAGAAAATTGAATGTAAAAAAGAAGGCCTTTCTAGCCAAGCAAGTAAGTGCTATTTTTCAAAATAATAATATAGTGAAATATAAGGATCCAGGTTGTCCTACAATTTCATGTGTTATTGGAGACTATAAAATTGAACAAGCTTTACTTGATCTTGGTGCTCGTGTGAATTTGCTTCCATATTTGGTTTTTCAGACACTCAATCTAGGTGAGTTAAAACCGACTTCTGTGACTCTTTTGCTTGCTGATAGATCAATTAAAGTACCAAAAGGAGTAGTAGAAGATGTGTTAGTTCAAGTTGATAAATTCATTTATCTAGTGGTTTTTATCGTCTTGGACACACAACCAGTGGAAGTATGTAATTCAATTCTTGTCATTTTAGGACGTCCATTTCTAGCTATCTCTAATGCTTTGATTAATTGCAGAAATGGAGTCATGAAGCTATCATTTGGGAACATGACATTGGAACTTAATGTTTTCAATATGTGCAAACAACCACATGAAGAAGAAGATGAAATTGAGGAGGCCAATATGATCGGAACTATTGTGGAAGATCACATCCAAAAAAGGAGTTCTTTTGACCCTTTGGAAACTTGTTTAGTGAATTCATTAGAATCAAGTATGAAACTAGAACCTGATCTTTCTGATATGTGTTCTTTACTGGATTGTGCACAGGTGATGAAAAAAGGCTCAAAATCAAGATTCGAAGAATTGGGGCAAATAAATGAAAGCAAGGAAGAGGAAGCTCCCAAGTTAGAAATGAAGCCCTTGCCAGAAGGACTGAAATATGCATATCTTGGGGAGAATCAGACATATCCGGTGGTAATTTCTTCATCCCTCACAACTGAGCAACAAGGTAAGATGATACACGTACTTAAAAGGAATAAAAATGCAATCGGGTGGACTTTAAAAGACATAAAAGGCATTAACCCTTTGATTTGCACACATAGAATACATTTAGAAGAAAATGTCAAAACATCCCAACAACCTCAAAGGAGATTAAATCCCCATATGAAAGAGGTGATTAGGGCTGAAGTTCTCAAACTACTTGATGTGAGAATTATCTACCCTATTTCTGATAGTAAGTGGGTAAGCTCTATACAAGTAGTACCTAAGAAATCTGGCATTATAGTAGTCAAAAATGAAAAGGGTGAATTATTGCCAACTCGAGTCTCATCTAGTTGGAGGATGTGCATTGATTATAGAAAATTAAATGCTGTCACCAGAAAAGACCATTTTCCCTTACCTTTCCTGGACCAAATTCTTGAAAGAGTAGCTGGCCACTCCTACTACTGCTTTGTTGATGGATATTCAGACTATTATTAAATTTCCATTGCACTCGAAGACCAAGAAAAGATTACATTCTTGTGCCCCTTGGGCACTTTTGAATTTAGGAGAACGCCTTTTGGACTTTGCAATGCCCCAGCCACTTTTCAAAGATGCATGTTAAGCATTTTTAGTGACATGGTTGAGCATTGATTAGAAGGTTTTATGGATGATTTAACTGTCTTTGGAAACTCTTTTGATAATTGCCTTGAAAACTTAGAAAAGGTCCTACAAAGGTGTGAAGAAAAAGGTCTTATTTTGAATTGGGAAAAATGTCATTATATAGTCACTTCAGGAATTGTCTTAGGTCATGTGGTGTCTTCTAAGGGAATTGAAGTGGACAAACCAAAAGTGGAATTAATTTCCCATTTGCCTCTACCAAAAACAGTTAAAGAGGTCCGTTCATTCTTAGGGCATGCTGGATTTTATAGGAGGTTCATAAGAAATTTCAATGCTATATCTAAACCTCTTTGTAACCTCTTACTAAAAGACACTTCTTTTGAATGGACTCAAGAATGTCAAAATGCCTTTGATAAGTTAATTGGACTTTTAACAACTGCTCCAATTATGCAATCTCCTGATTGGTCCTTGCCATTTGAGTTGATGTGTGATGCAAGTAACTATGCCGTTGGTGCTGTCTTAAGACAAAGAAAATAAGGTAAGCCTTATGTGATATACTATGCAAGTAGGACTTTAAATGATGCACAAATGAATTATACAACAACTGAAAAAGAACTACTTGTAGTAGTATTTACATTGGACAAATTTTGATCGTATTTAATTGGTTCTCCCACGATTGTTTACACTGACCATGTAGCTGTGAGATATTTAATCTCTAAACAAGATGCAAAACCTAGATTGATACGATGGATCTTATTGCTCCAAGAGTTCAACATCACAATAAAGGATAAGAAAGGAGCCGAAAATGTCGTTGAGGATCATCTTTCAAGACTAACGATAGAGACATTAATTGAAACTTCACCTATCAATGATTCTTTTCCTGATGAATTTTTATTTTCCGTTGCTGTTGTACCTTGGTTTGCTAACATTGTAAATTTCCTTGCAACAGGAAAAATGCCACCTCATTGGAATGCTCAAGACAAAAGGAAGTTTTTGACCGGGGTGAAAAATTTTTATTGGGACAACCCATATCTGTTCAAATATTGTCCGGATCAAATAATTAGAAGATGCATACCCGATAATGAGGTAAGTAGTGTTATTAATTTTTGTCATTTTGAAGCATATGGAGGACATTTTTCATCTAGAAAACAGCTGCTAAAATCTTGCAATGTGGATTTTATTGGCCCACCTTATTTAAAGATGCACATGCATTTTGCAAAACTTGTGAAAATTGTCAAAAATTGGGATCCATTTCAAAAAGAAACATGATTCCTTTGAATCCCATTATTGTTGTTGAAATCTTTGACTGTTGGGGTATTGATTTTATAGGACCTTTTCCACCATCATTTGGTTTTGTGTACATTCTTATTGCAATAGACTATGTTTCAAAATGGGTCAAGGCAATTCCATGTTGAAACAATGATCACAAAACAGTTATCAAATTCTTGAAAGAGAATATCTTGTGTAGATTTGGAATTCCTCGAGCCATTATTAGTGATGGGGGTACACATTTTTGTAAGAAACCATTTGAAACCTTAATGAAGAAATATAGAATAACCCATAAAATTTCTACACCTTATCACCCGCAAACAAGTGGACAAGTTGAATTAGCTAATAAGAAGATAAACAGATCTTAGAAAAAACGGTTAACCCAAATCGTAAAGATTGGTCTTTAAGACTCAATGATGCACTTAGGGCTTACTGAACTGCTTTCAAAACATCATTGGGAATGTCTCCTTATAGATTAGTTTATGGAAAACTTTGTCACTTGCCTATGAAAATTGAGCATAAAGCTTATTAGGCCATTAAAACATTTAACACAAATTTGAATGATACTTGCAAGTTACGGAAACTCCAACTAAGTGAACTTGAAGAAATCAGGAATGAGGCTTATGAAAATTCTAAAATCTACAAAGAAAAAATGAAGGTTTTTCATGACAAATTCATTGTTAGAAAATCTTTTGAACATTCATAAAAAGTTCTTTTGTATGATTCAAGATTGCACTTGTTTCCTGGTAAACTTCGGTCTCGTTGGACTGGGCCTTTCATTGTTAAAAATGTTTTCCCTCATAGAGCAGTTGAAATTGAGAACCCAATGAATGGTAATATGTTTAAAGTTAATGGACAACGGTTAAAACCATTCTTTGAAAATTTTGACCAAAATGAAGAGTCCATTGCTTTAGTCGATCCTTTTTAAGGATTGATTTCTCCCAGTCAAGTGGCAGATACGGTACTCCGTGACTTTTAAAGTCGGTTTTTCAGTTCCCTAAAAACTGTTGCTCACCTTGCATTCATTTTCTTTTCTTCTCTCTCATTTTCTTCACATGGATACCATTCTCTCAAAATTGCACAAACATTTTCCATCTCTTCCTCAAAATGATTTACTTAAAATTTACAAAGCTCGCGCAGAAAGACTAAGGATGTTGATGTGTAAGGGTATGCCTGTTGAAGTAAGATAGTTAATTGAAGCCAAGGTTCGATTTTCTTATGAATTTTCAGATAATCTTGTTTCTCACATGCCAGGTATGGGAAAATGCTCTTACGCCAAAAAGCGAAGAGCGAAAAGGTTACAAGTTTGTCCCAAATGTGCAAGATGGATTTGTAACAAGCGTTGCCGCCCCTTGGGATATTTGTCTAATAATCAAGAGGATAAACTACAGTTCATCAAGAATGGACTGAGTAAGGAGTCTTTGGATGATATCTGAACGACTCTTGAGAAGCATTCTTGTGGACTTGTGCAGCGTGAAATTTTTAAACTGTGGACACAATTTTGAGATTAACAGGAACGCTATAGTCTTAGGAATCTGGCTCAAAATGACCCTATTTGCCAGTTTATAAGAAAACTGGATGGGAGGCATATCCCCAACTCATAGAAGGTGTTTAAGCCGTTTCTGGACTTAAAACCAGAGGAAGATGTGAGCCACAGTCACAACTACATATACATATACATGCGTGCCATCATTTTTGAATTTTAATGCCTTATAGCTGTCATTTTTTAATTTGTATCTTTTGTTTGACTTATGGTGTCTTATTTCATCATCTTTTTTTTCGAATTTCTATGCATAATTGTCAAATTTTTCAACAAGCAGTCGAGCTACCTATTTGGACATAATCTTATGTTGTTTATATGATTTATATTTATTTTCTTAATCAATCTTGACACCATTTGTAAAGTGGAGGTCTTGATCCATTGTAGACAATCCTTGGCACATCAAATGCTTGGATCCTTTCTAGATGTCGTATGGTTCTTCCTTACCGACATGAATCTAGTTAGGAACCTTGATTTGCTGTCGACATATGGAGATTGGCTCATTGGATGCTTGAACCCATTTACAAGAAGTGGTATAAATATTGGTAACGAAACAAATATAATTCATATAACTAAAACGGGTTGTTTTATCCTTATTTGAAATATCAAGGGCGGATCCCCTAACCTTAGCTTTCATTATTATTGTGTTGATTTCTCTTATGTGATTCTCATTTATTGTTTACGAACTTGTTCTTACTTATATTTGTTGATATTATCTTGTCATCTCTTTGAATCATCCATATCATATTTGCTTACTTTTAATTTGTAGCGCTAAAATCCCCTTCCTCGTGGATCAACTCCGATCTCACCGGGTTTATTACTTTGACACTCCTATACTTGGGAGACAATCCTATTTTCGGATGTGCTACGAGTCGCGTCGGATTCACACCGACACTCGATATCAGTCTATTTTAGAAGACATCGAGCGTCGGATGCATAATCCGACACTCCACACTTTGATGCCGGGTCATGTTTGTTGACCCAGGTATGACAACCCAAGAGGGGGGGGGGTGAATTGGGTTTTTATTTATCAAAACGGATTTAGAAAACTTTTCTTGAAAGATCAAAATTAGTTCACTCTTTCTTTGAAAATAAATGTGAAGAAGATGAAATTAGAATTTATCTAAGATGCAATCAAAAGAATAATAATGATGAACAATCCCAGTGAAAGTAAATGTTAAAGCGATAGGGATAGAGAGAGTGCAAACTCGATGTACGTGGTTCGGCAAAACCTTGCCTACGTCCACGGGCTCCTAGCTCCACAAGCTAGGCTTTCCACTAAGTTGTAGAAATCTTTACAACTTGCTTGATGAACACCCTCACCAAGACTTTATCTTCCAACTCTTGATAACACCACACCAAGAGTTCTTCTTGATGAACAACCTCACCAAGGAAAGAGTTCTCTCAAGGATAACTTGTATCCTTTACAAGAATATCTCACTCTCACCACAATACAAGAACAAAGATAATTTTTACAACAAAAGTATAACTCTCTTCAAGAGTAGATAAAGAATATAAAAGCTCTCTAGACTTGATATTTCTCTTGTTTCTTTGCTTGATAGATACTTCTCTTGCTCTTACTGAATGCTGGGAGAAGGGTTCCTTTTATAGGCAAATGAGATGAGCTTAATCAAGTGAAGACACCATCTCCAAATTTTCCTCGTCGGATCAACTCCGATCTCACGGGTTTATTACTTTGACACTCCTAGACTTGGAGAGACAATACGATTTCGGATGTGCTACGAGTCGCGGTCGGATTCACACGACACTCAACAGCTATTTAGAAGACATCGATCGTCGGACGCATAATACGACACTCCACACTTGGATGACGGGGTCATGTTTGTTGACCCAGGTAGACAAACCCACGAGGGGGGGGGGGGTGTGAATATGGGGTTTTTATTTATCAAAACGAATTTATAAAAACTTTTCTTGAAAGATAAAAATTATTTCACTTTTTCTTTTGAGAATAGAAGTGAAGAAGATGAAAATAGAAGTTATCTAAGATGCAATCAAGAGAATAATAATAATAAATAATCTCAAGTGCAAGTAAATGTAAAGAGTATAGGGATAGAGAGAGTGCAAACTCAATTTACGTGGTTCGGCAAACCTTGCCTACGCCCACGGGCTCCTAGCTCCTCCACAAGCTAGGCTTTCCACTAAGTTGTAGAATACTTTACAACTTGCTTGATGAACAACTTCACCAAGACTTTTTTTCCTTCAACTCTTGATAACACCACACCAAGAGTTCTTCTTGATGAACAACCTCACCAAGGAAAGAGTTCTCTCAAGGTTATCTTTTATCCTTTACAAGAAGATCTCACTCTCACACAATATAAGAACAAAGAAAAGTTTTTACAACAAAAGTACAACTCTCTTCAAAGAGTAGATAAAGAATATAAAAGCTCTATAAATTTGATATTTCTCTTTGCTTTTTTGCTTGATAAAATGCTTCTCTTGCACTTGTTGAATGCATGGGAGAATGGATCCTTTTATAGGCAAATGAGATGAACTTAATCAAGTGAAGACACCATCTCCAAATTTTCTGCCCACCATAAAAACCGTAATCTTGTCTGCCATTTTTGTCAATGTTCTGTTTGAAATTTGAAAATCTGTAAAACATAAAAGATCTGCAGATTTGAATAAGATTTCCAACGCATCAAGAATCAAGTCATTTGGATATCTGTAGCTCAAGATATGGCCAAAACACCATTCGGTGCTCATGTGACTTGATTTTTCCTCCAGGTGTCAGTCCACCGACTTGAATGATAATTCTCTTTTTTTCCGTCCACTACTAGTCAGAGACTTTCCATATTGAAATTTGAATTTCTTCAAAACATAAAAGATCTTCATATTTGAATAAGCTTCCAAAACATTAAGATTCAAAGAATTTTGATATCTCTATCTTAAGATATGGCCAAAACACCATTCGGTACTCATGTGAGTTGATTTTTCTTCTCTGTGTCAGTAAACCGAATTGCATGTCAATTATGTCAGCCTTCCATTTGAAATTTGAATTTCTTCAAAAAATATGAAATGTGCCCCATTAAGTCATCTTTCTAATGCCACAAGAATCAAGTCATTTTGATTTTTATAGCTCAAGATATGTCCAAAGGAGTATTCGGTGCTCATGTGAGCTGCTTCCATTTGTCTTTCAACTTGCATGATGATTTGGACAACCTTGCACTTGAAATTTGAATTTCTTTAAAAAATATGAAATGTTATAAATTGAATAAGCTTTCCAAAGGCTTAAGAATCACATGATTTGGATATTTGTAGAGATATATATGACCAATTGATTGAACATTGTTCATGTGTCACATTCCTTGAGTCAATCCTTGTTCTTAAACTTTGGTGCCTTTAACATGTAGTCTTCTCCTTAGCTTCAACACTTCATTTTAATAAGCCTCTTCTTGATTTAAAAATTATTTCAATGATCTTACTCTTGCACATAAATAAACATGTTAGTAAATCTCAATTAATCAATGTGTATTGTTATCATCAAAATTATCATGTAGCCTTAGGGCTAACAATCTCCCCCTTTTTGATGATGACAAATCATTGATTGCTTTAAAATATAATCTAAAAACAAGAATGAAAATAAAAATCAACAATAAGCAAAAAGAATGGCACTTGTTATGAATATAAGCAATCCAACTATTTCTCCCCCTTTTGTTATCATCAAAAAAAAATGTAATCAATTTAACTACTCCCCCTAAATATATTCTCCCCT